>CM057449.1:1464287500-1464412500 GCA_016271365.2 Neoceratodus forsteri
CATATTCATTAGAAGGGGCAACAAACTGATGCCGCCCGCTACAAAGCTGGTGGCCGCATGACATCTTGACTCATGCTGGCTCTTGTTACACAACTCCGTCCAGACAGTATTATGGGGAGGGGAATGCAAAGAGTAGCAGAGCTTGATTAGCTCCCTAGCAGTTATGATTTGCTGTTATGTAGGTGTGGCTCGCTCAGCCATGTTAATTTTTCATTGCGAGACTGCTGACAGTGCATGCTGAAACCCTGGAAGATGAATTTGGAAGGTAGATCTGTGAGAATGGCGAGCAGTAGTGAAGAAGTAAGAAGATTCAGAGGTGCCCATGGAGGTGGAATCGATGTTGGCGTGGTGGCAGGTATCGGAGGGGGAGCTGACTGCAGAAACATGTGGCTAGCAGCAGACTGGGAAGAAGACTCAGTCCCCACTGATGGACATCGATCACAGTTTTGATTTGTGGGTTGCAGATCTGTACCTGCAAGTGTGAGAGAAATTTCATGGCAGATTTGAAACTGCAGCCTAAGTGATGGCATCAAGCTCAATTCTTAAGGAGGGTCAAGTTGCCCAGCTGCAGTAGAGTTGGAGACCAGGGTATACTAGAACTGGAGCGAGCAGATAAGGAAAAATATCAGAATAGAGAGCTGTACTGATTGCTGCTATACATAAGTGAAATGAGGGTCACTGACTGAAGAACACCACAACCCCCTGAGTTGTGAGGAGAAGAGAACATGCTAACCAAGGTTACTCCAGCTTAATAAGAATGACTTGCTTGCATTTTTTAGTGTGTTCCCCAAAAGAAAAATCAGGAGTCAAAAAATCATACAGAAGCTGCAAGTTACACTCTATGTCACTATTATAGGAAGACAATCCCCCCCCCACCCCACCAAACACACAGATTTTCATACTGCACTCAACATGTTTGTTGCAAGACAGTTGGGGTATTCCTAGTTTTAAAACATTATAATGTAAAAGAATATTGATCAAAATCAGGAAAAAAAATGGCTTTCAAGTTGGAGTCTCTCTTTTGTCTGCCATCTGTAAATATAAACCAGAAAAAAATCCAAGCAGGTTTTGCCTTCTGTGTAGTTTCAGCAGAGTGATTTTGTTCTCTTCCAATTATAACCTAGGAGAACAACAAAAGCCACCAGTGTCCAGAAAAACAGATGAGCATTCAAATTCTGTGTGGGAGGGAAAAGTTATTAAAAGAGAACACCAGGTTTGGGTTATTGCAGTTTAATATTTGTGATAAGAAGACTACATACTGTTAAATGGCCTGGCGTTCCACTTTCAGTGTAGTGGAGTGGTTGCACGAAGGCAGTCAAAGGGTAAACTAAGACTTAATCCCCTTGAAGGTATGCTATTTAACCACAATTTATCTGCTGCAGAATGGCCACAGAATCAGCAGTTGCTCTGCCGAAGAAAGTATGAGGTCCTGCCGGAGAACGTGAGTCCACTTTGCCGCAGTAAACACGGGGCCTTGACAGAAAGCAGAGAGTAGTAATTAGGGGCTATATGTCTACTTGGGGTCCACTAAGCAGTGGTGTCCCAGGGAGTTCGGTACTGGGGCTCATGCTCTTTAATATCTTAATCTCCTCCATGCAGGTATCCAGCAATGCTTGGATGTCTAAGTACGCCGATGATTGTAAAATCGGAAGCATAGTGAATAATTCTCAAGCTGCTGAGGATTTTCAGGAGAACATCAATAAACTTGAAAAGTGGACTCATGAAAATAAAATGATTTTTAATGAACCTGAATGTAAGGTTATACATCTAGGACATAATCTCAATATACAGTACACACTTAACAATACATTCTTGCAAGAAACTGTCTGTGAAAAAGACTTGGGGGTATTAATTGATAATAAGCTAACATTCGACACACATACAAAAGCTTTAGTTAAGAAATGCCACAACATAGCTGGATGCATTTTTAGAAATATTAAAAGTCTTGACTCAAAGGTAATAGTTCCACTATATTCCAGTTTGGTAAGGCCACACTACTACAACTACAACTACAACTACAACTACAACTACTACTACTACTACTACAACAACACTGATTTTATCATTGTTTCCCTTTGTGTGCTCCTACTACTGTGGGAGAAAAAAAAATGAATGAAGGTGTCCAAAGACAAATCACAAAAATAATTAATAATATGAAGCACTTAGAACATGGGTGTAGCCAGGCATACTCCAAGTACTCCATGGTGTGCAATTTTATTTAAGGTGGGGTAGCAAATAGACTCTGAACTGCTTCCTTTTTGCATGAAAACTAACAAAGAAAATGCTGAACCTTTCTGAAATTTTATTCATAGGAGTCGAAACTAGAAGGACTGGTCACTGTCATTGCATCCCAAGGACAATACAACTTTACAGGCTCTGGGCTGGTATGTGGCTGTCTTAGGGAGCAATGCATGGCATTTGCATTTACCCATAGCACACCAGCACACCCTAAGGGGGTAGCAGTGCGTCCACTTAGTGTGCAGATCTGAAATCCCTGGCTACACCCCGACTTAGAATATGGGGATAGGCTGAAACAGTTGGGCATGTACTCATTGGAGTACAGAAGCCTTAGGGGAAAGCCTTTAGTGACTTTTAATGCTATGTAAAATGAATATCTAATGGAAACAATAGGATTGAAAAGACAGTGCAACTACCAACATAAGAATACATAACCAAAAACCAAAAGGCAATATAAATAGGACACAAGAGAAATAACTAGTATACTCAAATAATTATTACCACATGGAATGCACTACCTAACTATATAGTGGAAAGTGATGACATGATTATGCTTAAAAATAGGGTAGGTGTACATATGGGTGACATAAAACAGCATTTCCACCAATTGAATAAAAGTGGCGAGTTCATAAAGACCTCCTGGACTCATACTGACCTATGAAACCTATAAAGAGATAAGAAGCTGGCTATTCAAGCAAGGCTTTTTTGACACTAGTATGCTCAACAACCCCCTTCCCTGCCAAGGCTTCCTTGAGACATTCTCCCATTTTTGCAAAGTCGACCCGTCTGAAACGCAGGACCATTGCTTTCACATGGTTTGACTCCTCCACTGTTCTCATATTAAACCACATCGTACGATGATCACTGGACCCCAGGTGGCTACCCACCATTAAATCAGTGACTCTGTCTCCACTGGGAAGTACCAGGTCCAATACTGCTCCTTCTCTGGTGGGTTCCACCACAAGCTGCTTGAGGTACGCCCCCTGCAGGGCATCCAGGATGCCTCTGCTCCTGGCTGTGGCTGGGGCCTGGGTACTCCAGTCCACATCAGGCAAACTGAAGCCTCCCACCAGCAGCACTTCACCTTTGGCTGTCATTTTGTTGATGGATTCCACTAGTACCCCATCCATCTCCTCCCCTTGTGCTGGAGGTCTGTAGATCACACCAGTGTGAATAAATGGCGGTGACATTTCCTGTCTCCAGGGTGACCCACAATGTTTTCACTCCCTCCTGCATTCCCTGAACTTCAGTTGCTTTAATTCCCTCCCTGATGTAGATCTCTACCCTTTTTTCTCCACCATGTCGTTTCTAAATAGAGTGTAACCTGGTATGGCTATATCCCATTCATGGTTCCCCATGTACCATGTCTCGGGAACAGCGACAATATCCAGGTCCGCCTCTGCCATCAAGGCCACTAGATCTGGGATTTTATTTCCCAGGCTGTGGGCATTCATGCACATGGCATTCCAGGTTTTGCAACCTCACCTTCAAGTAGCTCCCCTCCTAGCTCCATGTCTTCCCTCCCTCCCCTTCCTGTTTTTACTCTCATTCTTCCTTATCTTCCTTATCTATGCCATTCTACCTAACTTGGTTTTAGTGTCAATTTCCCAACCCTGGGGACTTCCCTACTGACTGCTTCATCATACTTGGAGATACTAGCTGTCAGGTCACTTAAAGCAGACGTGATGAGAGAGAGACAAACAAGCTGAAAACAAGCTGAAAAAAATAGAGCTGGAACTGGTCTACTGAACAGAGAAAGGGGAGTGCTTCATTCAACTGGCGTAATGATTTGGAGTTGCGTAAGCACGTACTGCAACCCCAAATGTGTGCTTCCGTATCCCATTTTTACAGCTACAGCAAGACAGCTGCAGGCTCTGCCCACTGCAGCCATAATGCTTTCCATGACAGAAAGTGCAGTGCACATGTCGCAGACGGCTCAAAAGGGACCAAAGTAAGCTTTTCTAACATAAAATTCAAATCCCATGGCGGGACTGGATTACGGATAGGAAGCTTCAGGTGAAGAATGCCTCTCAAATGTACAGGACACCTCTAGATGTGCCACCGCACATCCATCAGTAGGCACATGGAAGGCAGAGATGGCAGACATGTGCACCTTAAGAGAGGAGTACTTCAGAATGGAGTCTGAAAGGGAGAGCAAGTACTCTAGAATCTGATCCACTGGACAAGTGAAGGGATTCAGCTGACACGAAGCAGCCCACAGCGCAAAACGATTCCACTTCATAGAATAAGAAAGAAGGCTTCCTAGCTGCCACTAGGACATCAGCCACCCTGGGTGACACCCCAAACCAAGCCATGGCCATGTCCTCAGGAGCCAGACATGAAGATGCAGGAATCTGAGGTCAGGATGGACCAAGATGCCCTAGTTCTGGGACAGCACACAGGAAGAGGAACTGGAGGCTCCAATGTTAGCTGCTGCAGCAAGGGGAACCAGATCTGAAGAGGCCAGAATGGGGCTATGAGTATCATTGTGGTACCTTCCATCTGGACCTTGATCAGTACCCTCTGGAGCAGATGGAAGGGAGGAAATGTGTACCGAAACCTCCCTTTCCAAGAAAGGAACAATGAGTCTCACCAGAAAACTCCAAGCTCGTGATCGAGCAAACAAAAATGTGGCAGTTTTGAGTTGCAAGGGGACACAAAAAGGTCCGACTTTGGATGACCCCACTTGTCGAACAGTTCTTCTACAACTGTGGTCAGAAGCTCCCACTCATGTCTGGGACTGTGACCAGTTTAAGCTGTCTGCCAGGACATTTTGAGTACGGGAACATGGAGAGCCCAGTATCAGACTCTCAAGGCCTCCCGACAGAGAGTGTAGGAGTGTGTACCCCCCATTTGTTGAAGTAATGGACTACACTGATGTCCGTCTGCACTAGCAGAAGGCTCAGGGACAGCGGAGTCTGGAAGGCCTGCAGGGCATATAGCACCGCTCTCATTTTCAGAACACTGATGTGGAGCAAGGACTCCAGAGCAGACCAAGTCCCCTGGGTTTGGAGGAGCCCCAAATGGACCCCCCACCCCATCCCCAAAGCATATGTGGTGAGAATTTGCCGAGGGGAGGGAATGAGGACGGGAACCGCCCCTTAACTCATTGTCTCCTAGAATACGCCTGTAGGTGGCAGCAATTGTACTGCAGTATATCCTAGAACGACTACAGAAGTCACCTACAGACTTCCTGTGTGTCCTAGTAACATCTAGAGACATCACTCACATGTTTTAATATTACTTGCCAGCCAAAATTGATTAGAATTGACTGCATAGCACCATTAGAAAGATAATGTTGTGCTGAACAACTTTGCCACTGACACTGTGTGTATCATGTTCACTTTAGGAGTTTATGACATGGTGTGTATGGCAGACATTTTCTCCATCAAGAACCACCTAAGCACTCTAAAGAAAACACATTCTGGTTATCTCAACCAGTATAAAACAAAAACCAAACTGAGCACAGTTGACTTCATAGCACCATTAGAAAGGTAATTTTGTGTGGAACGAGTTTGCCGCTGATACGTTGTGTGCATCATGTATACTTCAGGAGTTGTATGCATTTGTTTATGGTATGGTGTGTATGGTTCAGATACGTCCCTCAAACCTCACCAACATACCTTGACTAAAATGGGGAAAAATTATGTTTAATACTACAGAAATAGCTGTTTTTTTTTTTTGTTTTTTTTTTTACAAACAAATTATAAAAACTATATCTAAAATCTGGATGCTTAATTTGGTGTTGATAAGTTACATATGTCCCAACAAAAAAAGGCTTATGGTGGATTTTTTAGTGGACAATTTTTTTTTTTTTTGCTGTTTCGACCAGCATATAAAAAAAACAAACAAAAAAACTAAATTACTTATTATTACTTGCATAACACCGTTGGGAAAGTAATTTTATGCTGAACAAGTTTACCAATCATACTTTGTGTCCAGCACTTATGGTTTTTGTGCTATTAGCATTTGTTTGCGGCATGCTGATTATGGCTTGATTTTGCTTATAAAGGCCCAGGATTCACTGTTAACAGTATAGAGGAGACAAGTGCTGCAACTTCAGAGAGCTTCTGTGGAGGCAATGAGTTAACAGGTGGCTGGGTTCCATCCACCCAAGGAGAACCTTTTTCACTGGAAAGGAGACCAGGACCTGCTGTTCTAGGTCATCTGTACACTGGTCCCACTGGACCATGAGAATCCACTGGGGAGCCCTCATGTGCAGTCTGGCAAGAAGCACTGTAGCTATAAGCGCAGCCATCAGGCCCAGAAGGCAAAGCAAGGCTCTGACTGAAACATAGCGGCTGTTGTATAACAGATGGACCTGCACTATCAGGAGCTCTGCCCTGTTCTGGGGCATGAAAGGCAGTGTACTGAGCCGTGTCCAAGACCTCCCCAATGTACTGGAAATGTTGGCATGGAATCAGAACCAACTTGGGCAGGTTCACAGTTATCCCCAGATTCTCGAACAGGCGGGTGGTATGTTCCAGGTTTTGTAGCAGGCAGTCCCTGAACCTTGAAAGGCCAGTCGTCCAGGTAAGGGAAGACATAAAGGGCCTCCTGCCTGAGGGCAGTTGCTACCACTGCCAGGCATTTGGTAAATACCTGAGGGTCCGAGGACAAACTAAACGGCAAGGCCCTGAATTGGAAGTGTTCCCCTTGGAAGTGGAACTTCAGGTACTGTCTGTAGGATGCGTGAACCCTGATATGCAGGTAGGCATCTTTCACATCGATGGAGCAAATCCAAATCCAAATCCAAACCCCCTTGTGCAGAAGGGGCAACAGACCTTGAAGTGTCACTATCTGGAACTTTTTGTACTTAATGAACAGACTGAGCTCTTGGAAGTCTAGGATGGTCCTGAGATCCCTTGTGCATTTGAGCACCAGGAACAAATGAGAGTAGAACCCCCTGCCCTGCTGATTCCCTGGGATGGGTTCCACTGCCCTTTTTTACAGAAGAGAACTGATTTTCTCCTAGAATACCGGCATGTGGTCTGGAAGATAAAAAGACCAAACCGGAGGTTTTTCTGGAAGCCACTCTAGAAGTTCCAGATAGTGGCAGTGCTCTATGAGCTGCAGCACCCAACCATCATTAGTTATCTCTCGCCACTTGTCCAGGTGTTAGAAGAAGCGACCCCCAACAACTGTCTCCTGATCTGTCGGGGGGGGGCAGGCAAGAAGTCAGGTGGAGGTGGATGAGGCTGCAGGGGCAGCTGCACTACCGCCTCTGGGAGCCTTGCTGGATGCAGTAGCAGGGGAAGGCAAAGAAGTGGGCCCCTGATGCTTGCTCTGAGGTCTGGCAGAGGGTCTGGAGTTGTTGGTCACTCTACGAAAGGCCACCCATTGTCCACTCTTAGCTTGGGTGTGATATATCCAGTGGACAGATCACAGAGTACATCCAGAGGCTCATATGGCATCAAGGATCTGTTGTATATCAGCCCCAAACAATTTGTATCCCCTGAAGGGAGCATTCAGGATAGATAACTGGACATCCTGGGAGAACACCCTAAGCCAGGAATGCCGGTGTAGGAAGATGCCAGCTGTGGCTGCCCTGGCTGAAACATTGACAACGTTGTGGGCTGAGCACAGGAGGTGCAGAACAACATCAGCTCCTAACTGAAGGGACTGCAGGAGCTGCTGCTTCTTGTCTTTAGAAGGGAACAGGCCAATTCCTGGGCTTGATCCAAACAAAGGCTGAGGAATTGGATCATATGGGCCATTAAAGAAAACACAGAAAGGTGCGCACAGGGACAGGTGATACTCAATGAGAAGGAAATAGTCAAATACAACATAAAACTCTGGCACTCACCACCCAAACAGTGAAAACCACGAGGCTCTTCTTAAAATTAAAGTGTTTAAGTTACACTACAGTTAAAAAGCGACAGACATCCTAGTAAACGCCAGCCTAGCCTGATGAGTTTTGGATCAAGGGTCCTTTATCAAAGGGTATCATATGGGCCATGTAGTTCAGGACCCTGATGGCCAGGGTGGCAGAGGCAAAGGTCTTCTTCCTAGTAAGTCCAATCTCCAGGATTCTTTCTCTGGGGGGGGGAAATGAACTTAAATGTTTTTGTCTTTTGGTGCAGTCGTGGGCCCCGTTAATGACCACCGAGTTGGCCTGTGCCTGTTTGGCAAAGAACAGCTTCCCCGCTGTGGCATGGTAAAGCTTGTCCGCCTTCCTGGACATAGCATGGACCAGGTTAGGGTGGTGTCATGGTGGCATCCTCAAAGGGTTCAATCAGAGGAGGAACCACCAAGGGAGGAGCGTTAGGCAGATGCAGGTATGTAGCTAACGGATGTGTGCTGGGGTCTTGCTCCTTCGTATCAAAACACATTGCTGCCTGCATCTGGCGGAGAACCCCCTCAAATGATGGATCATCTGGGGGGACCATGGAATAAATTTTGAGGTCCCCTCCCCGTCTGACAAGACCATGGAGGTAGAGTGAGAAGGTGTAGGCCCACCCCCTTTATAGTCTTCATCCCCATCCACTTCCTCATAAGGGGGTTAAAGGTCTGGGTGATATTCATCCCCTTCTCCAGAGTGTCTAGAGTGAGAGTTGGGGCAACCATGTGGGGACCAACGCAGGACTGCAGGTGGTGTGAGTGCGGGGACCATCACTGGAGGTTCCCTTGGGGGTGGGTTCTATGGCAGAGCCAGGTGGGCCTGTAGAAAATCCCACAGGGAAGAGAGTAATGAAGGAAAGTCCACCATGACTGGTGTTGGGTAACCAGGTGACGCTGGCTTAAGAGGGACTGGCATAGACATTGGAGGTGGAGCCGGCAATGAAGCCCGGATAGGCCTGGACCCCGAAGAGGAGTCCCAGGCCTCAGTTCCCCTATGGGATGGGGAAAAAGGCCGGGAGGCGGCCTGGGGTGATAATGGGGAGGGCAGCAGCTCCAATGCTGAAGGGGCAGACATCATAGTGGCAGACGGCGGTTGGGTAGTCACAGAAGACCCAGAGGCCACTAAGCCTGCACTGGTCGAAGACAGACCAGCAGAGCCTCCTGAATGTGAGCCCACTAAAAATAATGGTGGAACAGCAGGGCTTGGGGGTCCAGGGAGGAACGTCCCCCCGAAGGACCTCCGCCCACCAAAGTAAAGTTAGCTGCCAAAGGTAGCCCTGTAGAAGCCTGCAGAATACAGGGCATGCGAAGCAGGCATCGTCTACCCCAAAGCAGGGGGCAACACCATTGTTGTTGCTGAGTGATGCAGGGACCAGGAGAGGGAGGGAGGGGACTGGGGTTTGGTGCGGTACTTGTCCCCATGCTTATGTTTCCATGATGATTTATCCCAGGATTTCGATGGTTGAGAGTCCAAGGATGAGGCCGGGTAGACCGAGGAACCCCTGGCCTACAACACCTTCTCAATACTGATGATCTTTTGCTGGAGCAAAAAGTTTTCCAAGGTCACTGGTGATGGCAGTGGGTTACCTGGTTGAAGCCATGGCAGGTGGAGCAGGTGTCGACATCATGGTCTTGGCATAGGCAGAGAGGCCGTCTTTCTTGGGCAGTGGCTTTCCACAGGTGCACTTGGTTGAATGGTCGGAAGACGAAGAAAGCAGAGAAGACAAACGAAAAAGGGAACTCCTTAATAATGAAGGTGAGAAAACAAAAAACGAAGTTTTAGGAAGAATGGCGGTCGACTGCAGCTGCGTCATTCCAAAAGGTCTGACGTGCATTACTCAATGGCGGGAAAAGAATTGTGGAGGTTGCAGGGGCTGCCCACTCTTACAGCATGTGGTGAAGTTGGTGCCAGATGTCTGGGTGGGTGGGTGGTGGCCCTCTGGTTGACTGCTAGCTAGGAAAGTTTCTGTGTGGTCCTAGTACCTGGCGTCTATAATTCCATAGGTGTGGCCTGCTGCAAGAGATACCCCTGAAGTCAGATCAGTAGGTTTAATCTTGTGACCACATATTCTGCCCATACCAAAACATGTTGAGAACATTTTAGAAAAATTTGCATGTTTTAGATAGCAACAGGGGCATGAAAGAGAGGGTAAAGAACCACTGAGAATGGCATACAGAAAAGCTCCCACAATGAGAGACGAATTGGTGCATAGTAGGCAGCAAACTCCCAGACAAGAGACATGGCTGCACTACATTAACAAAGGCCCCTATCCCTGTCACAGATGTCAGTCTTGTTAAAGTGCGCAAAGCAGGTAAAACATTTCAGAGTCCTAAGGATGCCAGACTGTTTGAAATTCACCACCTGGTCCCTTGTGACACATCAGGGATAATTTACCTAGCCATGCGATCTTGTGGTGGTTTTTATGTTGGGAAAACCATCAGAGAGTTTTGCAAATGGGTAGGGGAGCACTGCAGAGCTATAGAAAAATATCTAGAATATGCCAAAGCATTGCATACTGCACACTCAAAACCCAACACAGCAAACCAGTTCAGAGACATGGGGACTTACAATGTGTCACAGAATCCTTGGGGTGGTAATTCTGACGATTACCATGTTAAGGAAAGCAGCATTTTGGATATTTACTGTGCGAGCAAAACAGTGGCCCAGATTCAATTGTGGTTTTAATACAAGTCTGTTCTTGAAATGAACTACTGTATTATCTGAGTTCAGTATCTCACGAGTACCACTTATCCTGTTATAATATACAGTATAATGAAGACCAATGATGACTAACAAACAGAGCATTGTTTCAAACCTCATGATTCACACTTTAGACCGTTCTAGTCTTGTAATTCATGGTTAACTGTAAATTATCACCTGTCAATCATTTTCTTCAAACAGTGCATGCTCAACTAAACACGTGGCTGCTGAAACCTCATATTGTCCCACTCCCCACAAAGCTCCCCATCCACATGCACAAATCCACCCTGACCCACCAAAAGTATTTAAATAAAACATCTTAACTTTAATTTATTTTGCTGTTTCATAACAGTTCCATGTTTGAGCTCTGCTCCATTAAAATACAGCTGCACTGTGCAGACTCATATGTGCATACAGATTTTCACATGCTATTTATTTTTGTATTTATTGACACACTACTTATTTTTTATCATGATTGTTTTGTATTGCACTGTATGGAATGGATCTATTCCACTGTTCACGATCATGCCATTTTATTTGCTATTGTAGTAATTCCTGTTTATTGTATTGTATCACTCCCTTTCCCTCCTCCCGGGACACACCTGGAAACTAGATGTTGTCAGTTAAGTATGCTTTTCAGATAAAGCATTTAAATTAATAAATAAACCAACCTTGTTTTTGAAGAACCAACAAAGCTACTAACATTCTCTTGCCATAAATACATACAATTAAAAACAAATTTACAAACATTTTAAATGCACATTTTGCTATGGGGTCCACATGTTACTGACATACTGTACATGTTTATATGTTAATGGTTTAACCTCAAGGATAAAACACCTTGATATGTGACATCTCATTTGCAAGGGAGTCCTGGGGTGCAGCAGCACATTATAAACAGGAACAGACAGAGAGAGAGATGATGCAAGCAAATATCAAACATTACATTCTGTTATACCCCGTTAAGATACAGGCAGAGTTATGACTCCTTATGATAAATTCACTGGAATGTGATTTGCTTGTGTGAAGTATTTCAAAGTGCTTACACTTCAATGATCTAGATACTGGTAGTACAGTAAGTATATGGGAACAACAGCACTAGTGATTAAGCACGGAACAACCTATACATAGCCACGCACAACTTCCAGTTTAGGTATTTCCTGTATTTAACACCCTGCATTTGTTTTACTACTAATTACATTATCAAGAAAATGGAGCCTGTGTAGCTGTGTCAAAGTCTACATCCTTGCTCTACAGAAGTTTGTGACAGATGTGATAAGGAGAAAGAAAACATGATTCTCCCTTACATGGGTGTTCATATTATTTGATTGCTTGTCTACAAGTGACATCATAATCCTCTGCTAGTGACATAATCATTTTACAGTAATCAGCTGTGATGTCGCAAGGTTATGATGACACTTGTAGACAAGAAGCAAAGCAGATGAAGACCAAGTGACAGACATCCTGTTTAGATCAAACAAAGTGCCATAAGTAGTAAAGTATGAGAGGAAGGTGCAAGAATGAAATATAAGCTAAACTGTATGTACTAATCAAATTTTTTCACAATTGAGCCTGTGGTGTCAATAGGTTCTTTAATCCTCCTCTGGACAACTACAAGAGACAGAAAGAAGGGACCCTGGTTTAAAATGTTATCCAAAATGTGATACCAGCAACAGCGTAGCACCCCCTCAATTCCCACCATGCTGATGGCACCCAAGTGTTAACACTGAGATTCAGGTTCCCCTTCCCCCGTCCAAATACAAAAAACCCTAGCTGGGATACAAAGTGCGTTATCAAGCTAGAATGACATTACAGTAAAAGAGAAAGGTGTGTTGGCCTGTGATAAAAACACACTAAAGAAAGGAAGAGTTCGATAGCTGAATAACACATACAGTATGAGGCAGTTGAACGTGATGCAAAGTCAAGCCTTAAAGGAAAACTACAGCTTTATATTCTGTAAATTTAATTTGTTTCCTTGTCAACAGACAACTGTTTTCTAGTCGCTGATGGGAATGTTCGTGTTTTCTTTAGCTTGTTTTCACTGCATGCTAGTTCCCTGTAACTATCCTGGGGCTTTCCATTTTGTTGTTGTTGAAATCTCATTGTCCATAAGAACTGCATTAGCATACACGAATATGCTGTCATATCATCCGTTTATATCATGTATCTCTATGCTGAAAGTACAAATATCCTGAAAAGCCCTTCTGGAAACAGACAATTTGAAAGCAATTTACAGGGAAAACCATGTATGACAACCCAGTCAGTTTGCAAAGCTTACTGAAGGTAAATGTGGTATTTCTCACCTTACTTCAACTTGTTTTCCTGAAATCTAATTAAGCAGACAGGCATACTGTGGCGTCTAAAGAGTGCTGAAACATCATGTTCTCATATGTTAATGCAGCTCTCAGGGACAATAAGATTTCAAAAGAAAATGGAGACCCCCGGGACAGTTACAAGGCAGAATGAACAGTGAAAATAAACTAAAACAACCACATATACCTCTAACAGCTACAGGAAAAGAGTTGTCTGTGGAAAAGGAAACAAATAAAATTTATAGAATATGAGGGTGTAGCTTTCTGTTAAACAGCAGAGGGGTATGCTGATGACTGCAGCCGAAGAGGATAGGCAGCAACGCTAGAAAGCTGTGATGGAAATCGCCATGATGTTAAAAGTCATACAACAGGAAGCAGGACAACTGATGAGCAAAACTGGATAAGACAGAAATATGAGCTCTAACCGGATGTACTGTATATAGTTGGGTTAGCTGTTTGTGGCTGTTTATAGTAACTGTGTGTACACTGTTTTGTGGCATTTTTTTAAAAATCCAACAAAGTATGCTGAATTCAAAAAATGAAGAAATGAAATCACAGAATGGTTAAGAGAGTACCCTGGCAGCTTACTGAATAGAGGGGATGCCTATATAAGACTGAGAAGATTCAAGTAGAACTCAGCATGGAGAACAGATGTCACCCTCGAGGAAGTAAAGCAGGCAGCCAAAGGACTAGTAGAAAACACTAGGAGGGGAGAGTCTAACAGAAGAAATCTACAAGTACAACACTGCATTAGATGGATTTGAAGAGCAATTAAAAGAGTGTGAAGATAAGAAGTACCAAAGGACAAGAGAAATGAGGTCATCATACCCCTCCACAAGAAAGGTTATAAAAGCAGTCCCCTTCCCAACAACACAGTTTAGGATTAAACCAAAGTCCCTGCATGTTCGGTGGCCCAAGGAAAGCAATTTTGAGAGCAGCACCTTCACATTGCTCTCACTGCAACCTCTGTTGGGAGCCAAGATAGGATTCAAGACATGAGCATTGGATCCTCCTCCACAGAGGCACAATAAATGTGGACTGGACTGATGTGCTGGTTGGCAGAGAGGGTGAGGAGATGGACACATTCCTCATCAGAGCTAAGAGTGACTGTGGACCTGTAATGGCTGCAGAGCACAGAGAAATATAGAAGGGGATAAGATAAAGTCCACAGCATGACTCAATACCTAGGCCTGCCCACCAAGCAGGATCTGGCCTTCCACTGGCAGTGTTTCCTAGGAGGCAAGCCTTGAGGGAAAGGGGATGGGTCTAGTACAACTCACACCAGAAACTTGGTATCCATGTTGCTGCATAGTAGCCGGTCATTCTGTAAAAGTTTAAACTTAAATTCTGTAACTTGCAATAATAATGATAATAAACATTAATTGAAAAACCCCCAAAAAAAACATGCTTGACATACCCCATTGCAAATTCATCTAAATTGGTCTTTCCAATCAACACAGCACCCTGATCCAGCAGTTTCTGTACTACTGTGGCATTGAAAGGAGGAATGTAACCTGCAACAAGAATATCAGTTTATTAAAAAGCATTCCATGCAACTGGGTGAAACAAATGACAAATTCATCTACAAAATGGGCAGGGAACATTCTGTACTGTGATTGGCAGAAACTAATCACGTGACCATAGTGTATTCCAGGATACACACGTGGTTCAGAATTCCTTTAACATTTTTTGTCTATCGATACTTGTTTCTATACATACTGCAAGGATGAGTGTACCTACTCTGCTAGACTATACATACATCAGAGTTCTGAAGGCACTCTGCTATGCCTCATGCTAAACAAGTCTAGTGCGGATACAGCATGTAAGTAATAGCACACGACAAGGTGTATGTTGTCATAGAAGATACAGACACCTGGGGTGCATTGTGAGACACAAGGTGAAGCTGAGTGCATTGAGAAGACTGAATATCTTACAACTGGATACCCCGGAATGTGTTACTGAGCTCTTTAATACTTCTGAAAGAACAAAATTGACAAAGCTAGATACCAATTCATGAGGAATTGAGGTCTGTAACTGTACTAGGATAACTACACAGCTTTGGGATCCTACTGACCAGATTGCTTGCATGTACCAACATACTTTGTAAAAGAGTATATCCACACCATGATTTGCCACACATACTGTATACTGAATGACATCTGAGATAAAGGATAAGAAGTACTGTATGAGTAGATGCCTGTTTTAAGTAATTTCTTCTTGTGTGAGACACTGAGTGTACGCAGAAGGTCCCAAATAAATTAATATAAATTAAAATGAAATAAACATTTCTGAACTTCAGAATTTGTCTTTACAAATATTGGTTTTACCTTTTACACATTAATTGCATTGTTTCCCACTGGAAAAGAATGTGTTTATGCCAGTGGTAGGAAGAGGTAGTTGATTTGTGGGCTTGTGTGTGCATGGAGGGGAAATGCTCTTGAGTTTTCAATGAAGAAAGTAACTTTCAATCAAATATATGGGAGGTAAAAACAAGTTACTGTCTAATTTAGCCACTGGATTATGTTATGATTCAGTATTATATACAGTATATGAGCACAATGCATTATATTTCCACTTTCCTGCCAAATGCAAATAAATTCTATTATGGGAGGGTAAACTGGAGAGCTCAGAATGCCCTACTACTGACACACCAGTGAACTCAGTTCAAGTCCCAGTAGTGTCATTAAACTGTCTATAATCCCAACAAGAGGTGCAAACCATTCCCCTTAAAGAGCTGGTGACACATTCAGGAGAACTGTAACAAAACCTAATGTTTAGACACAGTCCAGCTTGTATTTCCCAATAGTACTGTATTCCTCCTCCCCATTATTTATTACTGAGGTCATCTGTATGAAAACAGGATCTTTGCTCCCGAAGAGTTTGTCTATTCCTGCTTTCTCCCTACCTGATGTCATATAGCACTGCTTGTGATATCAAAGTTACTCCCATGGCAACAGATTGTGATGTCACAACGGAGGATTATGACTTGAGGTAGGGAGTAAATATAGAGGCAGATGGACTCTAAAGGAACTCTAAGGGACAAAGATCATACATTCATGTAAATTTCCTTAGTAGTAATGGGGAAGAGAAGTATATAAAATATAAATGGAATGCAGGCAGCATTGTACCTAATTATGATGTTTTTTTAAGTTTTCTTTGAGGTGTCAGTAGCTCTTCAAGGTGCTGCTGATTAACCAGAACTGCAAAAACAAAATACGGCACACACATTGAGGCAGGATTACACTGAGATGTTATTAAAATGCTAAATGCTCCAGGGCTACTGTTGGAACAGCACTTTGCATCACCTAAGCAGGCTTCATCAGGGGCAGTGCTTAAAACAGTATAACTTTTTTTTAAATAGTAGCATTCATGAATATTCATTATACTCCTAGGGCTGGATATTCAGACCGCGCCAGGCAATGGCACAAGAGGGGGCGCAGCGCATCCGAGATGCGCTGGGGCCAGGACAGGGAAATATTCAAAGGTGATGTGCCATGGCGCATCACTGTTGAACATGGCACAGAATGTGCATGGCGCATTGACAATGCGCTGGTGCAGTCCCTGGACAGGAAGGACTGGGAATGCTCCAGTGCAACTGTAGTTGCGCTGAGTGCATCACCCGCGATATTCAGACTTGGGCATGCAAATGGGGCCATAATGTATGCATGGCACAAATGGGGCCATTTGCATGTCATTATGGCGCCATTTGCATGTGTTGCGCAGGGCATCCCGGCAAAATGCACCTGGCACCCTGCGTAGCCACCTGCAACACGTACAGAAGCCCTGGTAGTCCAGTGGTGTCCCCCCTCCCACTCGTAACCCCGATCACGGGTAATAGTACAGCAACACAATCTCTGGTAGTCCAGCTGTAACCCCTCAGAAGGCGATCAAGGGTATCACAACTGTGCAACCACCCGAGGCCCAAGTGAACTCCCCCGCCCTGAAGTCCACAATGACATACAAGAAAAATTACTCACCTTAGTAATTGCTTTTCTTCTCATGGAGTCTTGCTGTATTAGGACTAAATGCAGTTTGCCACTGCACTCGAACTGCCCCGAGAGGATAGGGTTAACTCCAGAGCAGTCTGAGTTCCACAGCGAGGGCGCTGTTCAAAGCTTCTATCTGGCTAGTTTCAAATGAAACTGCCAGGTTCTTACGGGCTAAACTAATATAGCAAGTCTGTGTGGAAAAGCTCTACACTAGCCATTGGCTACCTACCAGTAGTAGAACAACAAAAACAACAACAATCATAGAATAATAACAAAATCACCTGTTGTTAGAATCACCCATGACAAGAGCCAATAGGCCCTCTCCCCAAAAACTCAAGTCCAGAGAGGGAGCCACCTATCACTTAACAAAAAACAGAATCACCTAGTTCCTAACCCAAATGAACAAAAAGGGGTGGGGGGGGGAGCTAGAGAGAAATTGAAATGGCATGACAGAGCTTGCACCAATTTGACAACCCCATACTCAAGTGGGAGTTCTGAGCGAGGTAGGAGGGAGGGTTGTCCTAATACAGCAAGACTCCATGAGAAGAAAAGCAATTACTAAGGTGAGTAATTTTTTCTTCAAACTCCATGAAGTCTTGCTGCTATTAGGACTAAATGCAGATTATACAGCAGTACCTCCATGGAGGAGGGTCAGAACCTACTTGGGGAATAGGCTCTGAAGCACAGCTGTGCCAAACCGAGCATCTCTCCTGGACTGGACATCCAGGGAATAATGCTTTGTAAAGGTGTGGACTGTTTTCCAGGTAGCAGCTTGGCAAATTTCCAAAATGGGAATATCTCAAGCAGCCGCTAGAGATGCAGCTGTACCCCTGGTGGAATGAGCCCTCAGTCCTGAGGGAGGTTCTCTACCTAGTTTTTGGTAACAGAACTGGATACAAGAGACAATCCACTTCGTAATTGTCCTCTTAGTGGCAGGTCTCCTTGCCAACTTCTCCATAGGTAAGGAAGAGTTGGAGGATTGAACCTGTGACCCTTGGTGCGTTCAAATAGTAGCTTAGGCCTCTTGACGTCCAGACTGTGCAATCTCCTCTCCCTGAGGAGGAATGCTCAGTGAAAAATACTGGAAGAGAGATGGATTGGTTGAGATGAAAATCTGAAACCACTTTAGGTAAAAACTTTGTTAGTCCTAAGACTACCTTATCTCTGTGAAAAGAAATAAAATCTTCTTCTACCGACAAGGCCTGTAATTCACTTATCGTCTAGCAGAAGTGATATAGCCACTAGAAAACAGTCTTCCAAGTCAAAAACTTGAGGTCTGCCGAGGACAGAGGCTCAAGGGGGTTGCATTAGCTGAGTAATGCAAACATTCAGGTCCCATGCAGGAGCTGGTTCCCAGAAGGGGTTAGTGTGAAGTAACCCCTTAAAAAACTTGGAAAATAAAGGGTGAGAAGAAAGGGAAGCAGGCTTCCCCGCTGACACAAAAGCAGAGACAGCTGCCAGGTGAACCTTTAAGATAGCTGGCCTAAGGCCTAAGGAATTTAAATGGACCAAATAGTCCAGTAAAATGGGCAGATTAGCAGATTCTGGGATAATCTGCTTCTCAGAACACCAAATGGAAAACCTCTTCCACTTAGAATTGTAAGTGGCTCTAGTGGAAGGTTTCCTAGAAGCCTTTAAAATATCCAGGACACCTTGAGAAAGGTGTAAATCAGCAAATTCTAGCTCCTCAAGAACCAGGCCTTGAGGTGGAGGGAATTGAGGTTCGATACCACACTCTCCCTGTGCACAGGTCAACAGGTCGTGGGTCCTGGGCAAGCTGAGGAGGGTGGAATGTCAGGACAGGAGGAGAGGTACCAGGGCTGTCTGGCCCAGTCTGGAGCAATCAGAATCACTCTGCAGGGCTGAGTTCTGATTTTACTAGTACCCTGAAGAGGAGAGGGAAGGGGAAAAGCATACAAGAACTTCCTCTCCAATCCAACTGAAAGGCGCCCAGTGGGACTAATCCCAGAACTGGAGGCCTGCAACAAAACAGGGAAGTTGGTGGTTGTCTGGGGCTGCGAAAGATCTATCTGAGGGTGCCCCATCTGGCAAAGACTGACCCCAGCACCAGAGAATTCAGAGCCCATTCGTGATGGCCCTGAGGAAATCTGCTGAGGGCATCCGCCCAGGACATTGTCCTTCCTGGAAGGTGAACTGCTACCAGGAGGTGTTCAGAGGTAAGCCAGAGACCATAACTTCATTGCTTCGGTGCACAAGGTTGATGACCAAGTGCCCCCTTGCTTGTTGATGTACCACATTGTTGTGGTGTTGTCTGTCCTGACTTGGACTACCTTGTTCTGGACAGTAGTCGAAAAAACCTGGAGAGCTAAGAGAACAGCTCTGAGTTCCAAAAGGTTGATGTGGAGCAGAGATTCCTGAGGGGACCACACTTCCTGAGTGGAAAGGTCGCCCAATGTGCCCCCACCCTAACAGGGAGGCATCCGTGGTGAGGTGAGGAATGAAGAACGGGTAAGAAGGGACCCCTGAGTTAAACTGCTTCGATCCTGCCACCACTGAAGGGCTAGGATCAGGTTTTGGTCACTGGGATTAACTTGGATAGGGGTCCTTCCTTTGAGACCAGTAGGACCTCAAGTGAAACTGGATGTCTCTCATCTGAAATCTTGCTCCCTGCACGACAGCTGTGGAAGCAGCCATGTGCCCTAGGAGTTGCAAAAAGTGCCTTGCTGGTCGAGAGACCCGCAGGGTAAAGGAGGATGTCAGGGCAATGAGTCTGTCCACTCTTTCGGAGGGAAGAAATGCCCTGGCTGACTTTGTGTTCAATTCTGCACCTATGAAAGTTAGTACCTGAACTGGTTCCAGAACTGACTTTGGAAAATTCAACAGGAATCCCAGAGAAGTGAGAAGTTGCTGGGAGACTTGCAAGTGGATTTTACCTGATCTGGAGACTGACCCACTATGAGCCAGTCGTCCAGGTAGGGAAACACAGCAACCCTTGCCTTCTTAAATGAGCCACTACTACAGCTAAACATTTTGTGAAACCCTGGAGCAGAGGTAAGGCCGAAGGGCATTGCTCTGAACTGGTAGTGGCCAGAGGGTAGTTCGAACCTGAGGTACTTTCGGTGAGAAGGCCTGATCAAAATATGAAAATAGGCGTCCTTGAGGTCCAGGGAAGCTAGCCAGTCCCCTGGCCTTAGGGAAGGCAGAATCATTGCCAGAGTTAACATTTTGAACTTTGGTTTCAAAAGGTGCTTGTTCAGGAACCTTAAATCTAAGATGGGCCGCCACTCTCCTGTCTTTTTTGGGGTAAGGAAATACCTCGAGTACAGACCCTTGCCCTGATGGCAAGGAGGAACTCTTTCCACTGCTTTGCAGCCCAGCAGAGAAGAAACCTCTGCTTCCAAAGCAAGGGCTTCTGAAGGATTTGCAGGTGGAAAATGTCTGGCTCTCATCTTTGGGAACTGTTTGAAACTGAGAACCAGACCTTGGCTTACCACCTCCAGAACCCATTTGTCCGGGTTAGGACAACCAGTTCTGGCTGAATAAGCCAACCTGCCCCCACTGGTACAGGAGATCGGCCCTGGGCACCCCATCAGGGTGCCTGCTTGGACAGCAGCTTTATTCTGAGGAGAGGGAGATGGTCTGCCTGTGCCCCGCCTACCCCTGCCTCTGAAAAACCCTCTGTGCAAAGGCTGAAGAGGCCTGAACTTGATAAAGGGCCTGTGGTAAGGCCTGCCCCTACCCCTGGGGCATGCCTTGTGGAGTGGCATGCCTTCCTTAGCTTGGGCACTTTTGTAGGTAGTTCTGTATTCATCCATTTTCTTCATGTAATTTTCTGTTTGATCCCCAAACAGAGAGTTTCCTACTACAGGAAAATCTATAGCCTTTGCCTGAGTATCTTGGGACAGATTGTGCATCTAAGCCATGCCAACCTACGGAGAGCTACAGAAGTGGCCATGACCCTAGAGGAAACATCATTAACATCAACGGCAGTATGAAATTGAACTTTAGAGGCTTCAATGCCATCAGCAGCCACTTGTTCCAACTCACTAGCCAGCTGGCCCTGGGCCTGCTTGGCTAACTGCAATATAGTGACCCATCTAGATTTCTGATATCTAGCCACATAAGCTTATAATTAGCCTGCCTGAGTCCCAATGAAGCTGCCATATATTGCTTTTTCGCCATGGCATCAATCTTCCTGGAATCCTTATCAGAGGATGTGATGCCAGGGAATATTAGCTTGTCACAGGCTGCAGCTTGAACAACACCTACATGACTACACTGCTCAGTGAGGAAGTCTGTATCAGGGCCTGATAAAGTATACCTTCTGTCCATTTTCTTATCTACAGGAGGAACAGAATGAGGATTTTTAAAATCTTTGTTGTTTGCTTCCTAAATGATTTATGCAAAGGAATAGACAACCTTCTAGACTCTGGAATATCCATCATTTCTACATAATCAGGCTCCTCTTGCTCATCCACAGCCTCCTCTAAAGGGAGCTGGAGGATTTCTGCCACCTTTTATAAAACATAAAATGAGAAGGGACTCAGACAGCAAAGGGGAGATTCTAAGGGTCTATCTGGAGAAATGCCCGTTCAATGGGCATGTCCAGACCTTCCAATCACAAATACACTGAACAAATTCCTCCTCTCCTCCTGTGGTTCATAAAACTCCTCAACATCATAATCCTGAACCACTGGACCTGAACAGAGCCACCCTTTTCCCAATTATAGGGGCTCGACAAGTCCCTGAGACAAAGACTGAACAATCTGAATGGCTTTTGCTATTTCTGCAGCAGTTGGAGAGACAATTTGGAATCCAGACCTGCTGATTTCTTTGTCTTTTGCTGGAGCTGGTTCCTGACCAGCTTTTCTTTGCCCGAGGAAGTCTCGCCCTGGTCAGAGGGCACTCCTCTGGTCCAGTGGGTACTGGACCGGGCTGGCCATCCGGTCAGCGGACTTTTGCCCTCTGCTCCTGAGCCGGCCCAATCTCTTCTCCAGGGTGGCTGCAGGGAAATTTTACACACCTGGCAGTCTGATAGGAGGTGGTCAGCCCCAGACAGTAGACACAAGTGGTGTGTGGATCAGCCTTAGCAAAGGCTTCCCCACAGACATCACAGTGTTGAAACCCAGTGGGCCCGGTTTTTTCTTTTGGGTTTCTCAGACATAATGCCAGCCTAACCAACAAACTTGCCTTTAAGCGGCCGAGCCAGGCAAGACACCCTTATCGGTTCCTAACCGTGTCACGGGTATTGGAAAAAACCCCAAATAAAATTAAGGTTTTTTTAGAACCGATAAGAACTGGGTACCGCACTTCTAAAGCCCAAAAATCGTAAAATAAGCCACCGATCGGTTCAGACTGAACCGATAATGTATTTCCACACAGACTTTATTTTTAGTACTTACGGTTTACCAGATAGAGCTTCTGACCGAAAACGCGGTAATTATTAAACACTTGCCGGTTCAAATGAACCGAGTAAACTCGCTTGAACCGCGAAATGAACAGAGTTGCAGGAGCTGATCTCCGGAGCGACTGTTCAGTGAAAGCGGAGTAAAGAATCTGGCAGTTTCATTTGAAACTAGCCAGATAGAGCTTTGAACAGCGCCCTCGCGCTGTTGAACTCCAGACTGCTCTGGAGTTAACCCTATCCTCTCCGGGGCAGTTCGAGTGCAGTGGCAAACTGCATTTAGTCCTCATAGCAGCAAGACTTCATGGTGTTTGAAAGGCTACCCATTCCCTGGTAGTCTAGTGGCACCCCTCCCTCCATGTAGCCAAGATCGCCGACACTGAAATGACACCAGACCTGATGATCTAGTGGGCCCCCTACCTCTCCCGCTGCTCTGAGCACCGTAAAAGTCGATAATCTCCTATTCCTGGTGATCTAGTGGACCCCCACCCCACCCGATGCACCGTTCGCCGGTGCTCCATACTGAAAGAGATACCTGGTGGTCCAGTGGCACCCCCCCACCCACACAGGACCCCTGCCCACCCAGCTCCCCCCAGTCATCAGCAGGTGGCTGCACCCCACCCGCATACCACCCAGCTGCCCCCCGAATGACAGCTTACAGTATGCTCTGTAAGCCCATTGGTCCAAACTGTGGTTCAGTGGGCTTGCAGGGCATCCAGTACTACACAGTCGAGGATATGTGAATGAACTCCATTCACAGATCCTCGACTGTGTAGTACAGTAACTTGTTCTTGGAAACAAATCTGTAATACATGAGCATCCTGCAGTAAAGCCATGTTGTTCTATATCTATAATTTTACTTTTGCTTATGTGGGTCATAATTAGATCTTTATTATACAATGGCAAGAAAAAATCCTGGACTCCGATTGGTCAGTCTTGGGCTGGACCCGTGATGTTAATCAGTACAACATCACGGGTCTAGTCTCAGCCTCACTGTGAACCTGCTGCTCAGCATCAGCATGCTCATCATTTGCTTGATTGTTTCATCTGCTCTTAAAAAAACAAAAACATTTTTCCACACGAAAACATCTTTAAAATAATTATTTTTTATGCTGTATAACAACGAGCCATTGTATAATAGCAATAATGCCCTCCAGGGTGTCTGTCGTTTGGGATAACGTCATGCCTCAGTTGTTGGACGCACTCGGCCTGCGGCCTCGTGCCCAACCACCTGAGGCGTGACGTTATCCCAGCACGACACACACCCTGTCGGGCATTGTTGCTTAAATAACTGATTCTAGGATGGTCCCCAGAACAGAAGTACTATAAGTCTAACTGGCCAATAATTTTTAACATACTGTTTACTGCCCTTTTTGTGTATGGGTGTGACATTAGCCATTTTCCAGTCCTGGGGTACATCATCCTCCGCAAGTGATTTTGTGTACAACATTCTTAGAGGCGCAATAATACTGTGTTTCATTAAATGAAGCATTTGGGGAAGAAATGCCATCTGGTCCTGGGGCACTATGTTTTTTTGAGTTTATTTATTTTATACTTTATCCTCCATGATATTCAATATCTCATTGTTCATTATTGTCAACATTTGGCAAGATGTAATTTTTATTAAAAAACAGAAAAAATATATTTATTGAAGATATCTGCGATTATTTGTGGGTCATTTATTATGCTGTTCTCTTCCTGTATTGTTGTAAATTTATCAGATTTTCTTACGGAACTGCTATAACTGTAAAATAGTTTGTTATTCGGTTTTGTTGTCATTGAGGCTAACTTTAGTTCTGTTCGTTTAGCTTTCCTAATTATATTTTTACATTTGCTCCTAGTATTATAGAATAGTTTCCACATAACATTTGTATTTTCCTTTTTATGTCATGCGTACAGCATATTCTTTTATTTATTTTTTAAATTTTGTTGTTGCACCATATGGGGATGTTACTTTTTTATTGTATTTTTTGTCCTTTTAACGTGTTTATTGCATATGGTAATAGTCCTTTTTATGAGCAACCAACAATCTTCCACGCATTTTCCTTCTGTTTTTAACTCCCAGTTGATGGCCTTGATTTCATTGTTAATGTTGGTAATAGCTGCATTTTATAAACACTGATTTCTGTATAACCTTCGATTAAAGTCGGTGCCAAATTTATGTTAAACCTTAGAGTGTGTGATTGCTCCCTCCAAGTGGAGTATCAACATAGCAGTTTGTAATACTGTAGTAATATAAGGTGTAACTAGTACAATATCTGAAATGTTTTTAACCCTGGTGGCTTCTGTAACATATTGTATAAAATTCTGTTCAGTAGCTATTCCTAGGAAATTTACAGTATACACCGTTTTGAAGTTACCTGTTTTGTTGCCCAATCGATATTCCTTTATTTAAGTCAATTATTAGGATACCTCACCAAATTCACATGCTTTTTCTGCTCCATTTCATCTCTTGTTTCTGGTAGTCTATAACAGAGGCCCATAATCTTGTGTTCTGTGCTTGTGGTACCAATCTTGATCCATGGGATCTCAATGTCACTATTTTCATCCTTTATTTTATATGTAATGTCCGTACCTGACAATCTATTTGATAGGAATATTGCTATCCTAGCTCCCTTTTTGTGCTGTTGCTTCTAAAAAAAAAAAAAAAAAAATCATAACTTTCAAGGTCTTCCCCCAGTTGCTATCTGGTGACCACAACGTTTCAGTAATTACTATCATGCTGATGCCCTTCTCAAGGGTACGAAATTCTCTAATTCCCCCTTTTTATTACTCAAGTTTGTGGCATTGCTTAAATAGCACTTGATGGTATCCTTTTTTAATTTCTTAAATAAAATAGAGAACACAGTTCTCTTGGTCTTCTTAATTGTTCGGCAGGTAGCATACTGAGTGTACAAGACTCCTCATCACTACTAAGCTACATCTACAGTGCAATACTATCTCCTACTTAATTTTTCTCAAATCTGAGCAAATACCCCCACAGGCAGGTCAAAATACTTGGAAAAGAGGCAAAAAAGTTGCATACAACCAAAAAAAAATAAACAGCATAAAATAGAACATGATTTGAGACTGAAGGAAAATGTACATACTGTATATCCAAAAGTTGCATAAAGTCCATTATTATTGCATACACGTGGAATCAACTGTATGTTTGACTTAATTATAGCGGTGTGGTAGCACCACTATAGTTAGAGCCGAGTAGACTAATGTTAAATGCCTAACTTTGCACTTTAATAGCTTCACTACTGTTCAACGGATTTGCATGAAATTTTGCATGCACGGTCTCAGGGCCAAAGTCTCCTGACCTGCCAAGTTTCGTTCTGGTTGGATGTGTGGATTCCAATATCTGGATAGTGAAAAATGTGACAAAAATCATATGAACATATGAAAATGCCAGCAGAAACAGCCCTCACTGTCTATCGAGTCTGCTCAGTTGTGCAGCTAGCCCCTCGACTTGCAGCTGCCCTACCTTTTTCTCCCCTCCTCACAGTCACCCCCCCTCTTGAAACAGCCTACCGTCCTACAGGAAACCACCTCCACAGGTAGAGTGTTCCATTTGTCTACCACCCGTTCAGTGAAAAAAATATCTCCTGACTTCCCTCCTGAAATTTCCCCCCTCCAACCTCAGTTGATGCCCTCTTATATCCCTTTTCTGATTCAGAATCTCTCTCCTGTATTAGTCTTTTTTATCCCCTTCAGGTACTTAAAGGTCTCAATCATATCCCCATCCCTCCTTCCCTCCAGAGAATACATTAAGCAAGTTCAACCTTTCCTCGTAGGATTTCCCCTCCAAATCCTGGATCATCCTACTTGCTCTGCGCTGCACCCCCTCCAACAATCTGCTGTCCTTCTTCAGGAATGGGCGCCAGTACAGCATGCAGTACCTCAGGTGCGGCCTGACCAGTGACCTGCACAGGGGAAGGATCACTTCACTACTTCTAGAGGAGATCCCCCTCACTATACAGCCCAGCATCTTGTTGGCCTTCATTGCTGCCTTCCTGCACTGAGCCGAGTTGTCCATATTCACCATTATAATCACCCCCAGATCCTTTTCCTCCTCTGTGCTCCCCAACTGTATTCCTCCCAGCTGATAGCTCCTCCACTGGTTTTTAGCTCTGAAATGCAGCACTTTGCACTTCTTGGTATTGAATCCCAACTGCCATGTTTCTGACAACTCCTGTAATTTAGTCAGGTCTTCGCAGTCTCTTCCACCCCTTTATCTCATCTACCACAGCTCCCATCTTGGTATCATCTGTGAACGGACTGATCTTACTCTGGGTCCTATGTGAGATATCTGCTATGAATATCCCAAACAGCACTGGTCCCAGTACAGATCTCTGTGGCACCCCGCTTGTCACCACTTGGTGAACAGAGTTTCCCCTCCACCACCACCCTTTGCTGCCTGCCCTTCAGCCAGTTAATGATCCACCTGACCATCTTAGTACCCACGCCTACATGTTCCAGCTTCCCCCTAGCCTCCCATGCGACATGGAATCAAAGGCCTTGGTGAAGTCCAAGCACAGGACATCCACTGCATGGTCCTTGTCCAGTTCCCTGGTCACCCAATCGTAGTATTCAAACAGGTTTGTCTGGCAGGATCTGCTTGAGACAAACCTGTGTTGTTGCCCATCCTGGAGACCATTTTCCTTGAAAAATGTCACCAGCCTCTCTTTAAGGATGGTCTCCATGAGCTTTCCCACAATTGATGCGAGGCTCACTGGTCTGTAGTTACCTGCATCATCCTTTGCGCCACCTTTGAGAATGGGCACCACATGGGCCAACCCCCAATCCTGTGGTACGCATCCTGTGTCCAGAGAGAGATACTGAACAGGTCAGCCAGTGGTCCTGCCAGGCCCCCTGCCAGCTCTGAGTACCCTACGATGATTGCCATCTGGTCCCAGTGCCTTGTCCACCCACAGTGCCCCTCAGTCCTTCTAGTACCCTGTCCTCTGTAATTACTCCATCAGTCACTCCCTCCCCTCCCCACTCCACCACCCCCATGAGGTATCTGTCCCCCCTCTCTTGTGAACACAGAGCAGAAGTACTCATTAAGTGCCTCTGCCTGCTCCTCCTTTTTCTCTACCCACCCCCATCCTTCTTAATTCTCACTATCTGGTCCCTGTTCTTCCTCCACTTGCTAATGTATCTGAAGAAGTGCTTTTTTCTGCCCTTAATGTCCTGTGCCAGCCTCAGCTCTCTGGATACCTTGGTGGCTCTGACAAGTCTGGTAACCTCCCTGGACATCTTCGTATACTTCTCCCTGTCATTCCCCCCTTCTTGATCTCCCAAATTTCTGAAAAGCTGTTCTCTTGGCCCTCACCCCCTCCATTACCTCCATGGTCAGCCAACTAGTCTTCGTTGCCCTTCCCCTTCTTACTTCTTGCCCCAGTACATGTCCCAGTAGCCTCTGCCAGCCCTGTCTTAATTAAATCCCATTTTTGACTGCCATCTACGGTTAGTTGGAGTCCCTCCAGATGCTTTACCAGAATTTCCCCCATCTTGTTAAAGTCTGACCCCTTGAAATCAATCACCCTGGTACCCGAACCTCCAGTTTGCTTCCTCATATTGAGTGTGAATCACACTGAGTGGTGATCACTCCCAGCCAGAGGCTCCTTCACCTCCTCATTTGATAGTACAAGGTTCAGAGTCCTTCCCAACCTAGTTGGCTCATGGACTAACTCTACCAGGAAGCTATCCTGAAATGCCCCCAATATGACCTGCTCCATTGCACTTGTGGTGGTTGGGGTGCTCCAGTCCACCCCAGGTTGGGTTGAAGTTCCCCACCATCACTGTGTTCCCCTCCCTGCAAACCCTTAATTTGTTCTGCTAACTCCCTGTCCAGCTCCTCCCCTTGAGCTGGTGCCCTATACAATACCCCCATCTTCAGTGCCCTACTCTTTGAGTCCTGAAACTGCATTCATAGGGCCTCTGTTCCTCCTTCCTCCCCCTCTTCCCTTATGCACCTTTTTCCCCTCCCGTACATAGATCGCCACCCCACCACCTTTCCTGTTTGCCCTGTCCTTTCTTAATATCCAATACCCTGGGATCAACATATCCCAGTCCTGGTACTGGGTGGCCCAAGTTTCTGTTATAGCCACAATGTCCACCTGCCCCACTGCCAAACAAAGCCTGTAACTCAGCTGATTTGTTTCCTAGGCTCCTAACGTTCAGTGATACCACCCTCCAACCTGTTCCTTACCCTTCACCTCCCCAATTAACCCCCCCCCTTTTGTCCCTACCCTGATGCCCTTCCCCATAGCTTGCGGGGTTCACTCATCTGGCTCCCCTCTCTGGAAACCCTGCCTACCAACTGTCCACTTGCCACCCCCTACCTAGTTTAAATCTACCCTTGTTGCTATGTAGCCCTCTATCCTCTGCTTTAATACTTTCTTCCCCTGCCTGCTCAAATGTAGCCTGTCCCCTGCATACAGATCATTATTGTCCCAGGTTCTGCCCTAGCCACCTACTAACTCATACCCCTTGGTACGACACCAGTCCCCCAGCTAGATGTTGAACTCCCCTATCCTTCCCTTCCTCCCTGTACTTGCACAGGGTACTGGGAGCACCTCTGAGAAGGCCACTGATCTCCCCGCCTCCTCACACAGCCTTCCCAGTTCCTCAAACCTCTCTCTTACTACATCCACCATCTCTCCTGCCAGGTCGCTCATACCCATATGCGCCACAGCATGCAGTTTCTTCCTTCCCCTCCCTGTGCACTTGAGAATGGACTGCCCCACCCAGCCCACTGTCAACCCGGGAATAGACTCAACCCATATATGAGACTATGTCTTTCCCCTTTACAGCCCCATCTGATCCCTTTCAGTATGAAGTCCCCCTACACTAGTACATCTCCCTCTTCATGCCCCATTCCTCCCCTCCTCCATTTACCTGTGTCTATTACTAGAGTCTGCCCTTCCCTGCCCATTTATGTCCCTACGCTTCTCCCTTACAACACCCCCACCTTCCCCCCGACCTGTCTTCCCCATCCCCCATGGTTCTCCACTATCATCCATCTCTCTCCCTACCTCCATTGGCCCTGCCCACCTTTCACTATGCTCCCCTTGTCTGCCCTATCATCACTGCCCCCATCCCTTTCACCCCTGCCGCCACTGCCCTTCCTTTCAGCCGTGACCCTCTCTGCCTGACCCCCCCCTCCAAATGCCTGTCCCTTGCACACTCCTTACCCTTTCCCCCTGCCTCCCCCTCCTGGAGCTCCCTTATCTCCCCCTCCTCCACCACTGTTGCCACACCACAAACCTACTACATGCCACCACTGCACTGCTGTGCATTGGCTCCTTCACCCTGTCCTGTGACTCGCCTCTAACGCTTGACCCCCTGTCTGATGTGATCCCGCACCCACTTCCTGTCCCCTCTCCCAACCTGATGTTCTTCCCCTGATGTGTCCCCCTTTTGCTCCTTGGGAAAGGCCCTCCTGCCCTAGATCCCACCCCCCACCCACAGCCTCCAACTCACCTCCAAGCCACTGCACTTTCCTCCAGACTCCTTAGTCTGTGGCATACTGGACACCCTCCTAGTTTCCATAATATAGTCATCCAAACAGCTGCACCACACCCATTGCAGCCCACTATTCTACCCACGGTGCCCCCTCTCGTTTCCCACTGCCCCCTGTTCCACCCACTGCCCCATTATAGCCATTCCACCCCCACTGTGTCATGCTCCATTTCCTACTTCTATGTTGCTACAGTTCTTGTACACCAACAATGGTTAATGTTTCTCCTAAAGCCTTCTTTATTGTTTAGCCCTTCAAGAGTACCTCTCCCTAATCTACAATGCATCCCTCTTCTGACTAATAGGTTTCCCCTGCATGGATAAACTCCCAGGTGCTCACTGTTTTTTGCTGTTTTTTTGTCGTCGCCTAGTGCCCTGACGGTTTGGAATTTTGTTCGGTCAGTGAGCTGCAGAAGGGGTGAGACTATAGAGTTGAGCAAGACTTATAGAAGCTAGACTGGAAAGGTACATGGAATGAAGAAGAGCCAAAAATGGAGTAATGCTAAGGTAGGTCATGTTTCTCCTGTACATTGGCAAGAGTAGGGAGAAAAGAGACTGGATATTAGTTATCTTGGGAGGAGGGTGGTCATCCCCTTTGCAGAAGGGGGGCTTATTTCACTTCCAAACCCCAGGAACTTTGCCAAGGCAGAAGGAAAAGTTTAGCAGGAGGAAATGGGGAAGGCTATGGCAAGAGCTAAGTGGAGGAGGAGGAGTTAAATGTTGAGTCCATCTGGACTGCAACCCTTGGACACACTGGGGGAAAACAGAGGGGCAAGTGTAACAGCCAGGGTGATAGAGGAGAAGGGGACAGGAAGTGGAACAGTTAATGAGAATGGAAAGAAGGGAGAGAGTCAAGGGGTGAAATATTAATTAAAAGTGGAGGCAATGGGGGTGGCAGAGATCTGTGAGTTCTCGGTCATAGAACTGCAGCACTAGGCTGGCAAAGGACTAACAATACTAACACTGGATGGTCTGCCAGTTGATTGTACTGGTGGGGAGGGACACATGATGAAGGATTAATTATGGCCAATTAGCATGCCAAAAATAGCTCGTCTGACCTGCAAACAAGTGAGTGTTAGAAGTTGCTGAGCACACCAAGGCTAGCTGCCTTTCATATAGCCAAGTCCTGAGTGTATGCATGCTCAAAATGGCTGTCTATCACACCAAAATCAGTAACAAAAACAAAAAAACAAAACAAAATCAGCACCAGCACATGAAGGAGCACCAATTTAATATTGTTTGCATAGAAGGTGCTTTCTCAAGGGACTGAAAAATCATAATCAGTACCTGCTGCCTGAATGCTGTGTTCATTAGCAGTGGAGACAATCACAGATATTATTAGTTATAGCACTAAAAACAGCAAGTGCTTGACACACTCTCTGAGAATCGATATTCATTTATCGCTGATGACAAAACCCTTTTAAATTGTAACTTGAGCTGTGATTGATGCTCAGCTGGGTAGACTAAAAGTAACTCTCCGAAAGAGTAGTTCATACCACAACTGCAGAATGGAGACACTGTTGGATCAGCTGTTTAACCAAAATTATACTGAAGCAAATCACTCTTAGCCATTCAGAATGAAGAGTTACTGTCCGAGTATTCCACAATAATGGGACGGCAGACTGAAAAATGGAACTGTGGCTCTGTATTCTGACTGTCTGCTGCATGAGTTCTTAGCCAGTCAGAGAGCAAACTCAGTTTGCCCTCTCACTTCCAACATGCAGCAGTCAGAGACATCTAGCAATGCCCATCTGTGAGAAACAGTTCCTACTTTCTCACACACGTGCTATGGCCAAACAGATTTCAGGAGTTTTTCATTTTTCTTCCTCCAGTATAATAGCAGTAATATCAATAATAGTCTGGGTTTCCCTGGTAATAACGGACCAAGGGGGTTAATAAACATCTCGGCCTTCAGTCTTGGTGTTTATTACCCCTGAACCAGCTATTACCTCATAAATCCAGATCACTATGGTGTTTTTGCTATATTATACTGAAAAAGATTGGCATGCGCCAATAAGAATGCAAGGGTGCATTTATTCACTGATAAACGGATGGCAAATAAATACAGGTTATTCACCTGTAACAGGAGTTCTAGAAATGGTATATGTTGTTCATCCACACTGTCTGGCAGGTTCCTTGCCGCTTTAAATCTTGCCGGAAGGTCTTCAAGCTGGCTCCTCCCACCCACCCGGGTGGTAAAACTCTCGGCTCCGCCCCATGACGCCAGATCTGACCCGCTGGAAGCTCAGGTTGTCACGTCGGCCGGGAGGTCGGGTGGGTCGTGGGATCACAACATATACCATTCCTAGAACTCCTGTTACAGGTGAGTAACTGTATTTCTAGGGACATGGATATGTTGTTCATCCACACTGTCTGGCAGACTCTAGCAGTTCTCCGGAGGAGGAGGCAAAGCACCCCTACTTAGGGAATAAAGACTGGAGAACCGAGGCCCAAACCAGCATCCCGTGTGACTCAAGGTTGATGTGGTAATGGGTAATGAAGTGTGTGCTGACTTCCAGGTAGCAGCCCCATGGATTTCCTGGATAGGGACGTCCCCTGGAAGCAGCCACCGATGCAGCAGTATGACGGGTAGAATGAGCTCTTATCCTCTGGGAGGCTCCATGCCCGCCAACTTATAGCAGAGATCTATGCAGGAGGTGACCCACCTGCTTATCGTCCGCTTGGCTGCAGGTCTGCCAGGTGCGGCTTCAGCGTGGGTGACAAACAGCTGGAGAACCTCTCCTGAATTTCAGCCATGCTTCTTATAATAAGCGGTGCCCTTCTAGGGTCCAGAAATGCGGAGCCTGTATTCGGCCTCCGAGGTGTGATTGGGGTAGAACACCGGCAGAGTCAACACCTGGTTAAGGTGAAACTCCGACACCACCTTCGAAGGAATTTTGGGTGGGGCTGAGGACAACCTTGTCCCTGTGGAAGACCAGGTAAGAGACTCGATGCAGAGCACCTGGGTTCTCCCATCCTTCTGGCTGACGTGATAGCCACCAAGAAGGCGGTCTTCCACAGGTGAGAGAGTTCACACCTGTGCATTGGTTCAATGGTTGCCCATGAGCTTTGCCAGTACCAGCAGTAAATCCCACGGAGGTGGAGGTTCTCGCACCGGAGGGAAATGTGATCAAGGCCTTGAAAAAGCGCCAGACCATCTTCTCCTGTGCCACCGACTGCCCCGCCCACGCCCGTAAGCAGAGATGGCTGCCAGGTCACCTTTAGGGTCGCTCCACCTAAGCCCTTGACTAGAAAGGGACCATAAATAGTCCAAAATGCTTGCTAAAGAACAAGAGGAAGGGTCCAAGCCCTTGCCCTGACACCAGATGGAAAATCTCTTCCATTTGAAGGCATAGCATTTCCTGGTCGACTCTTACGGACGCCCAACAACATTGATGACCTCGTGAGAAGACCCAAGGCCTGGAACCTAGCCGCTCAGAAACCAGGCCGCCAGGTGCAGGGATTGAAGGTCCAGATGGAACACCTTCCCTGATTGACTGAGAGCAGGTCCGCGAGCTGGAAGCTGCCTCGGAGCCTGGAGCTGAGGCTGAGGAGATCTGGGTACCAGAACTGGCAGGGCCAGTCTGGGGCTATCAGAATCACCTGCGCCTTGTCCCTCCTTGCCTTGAGAAGCACCTTGTGGATCAAGGAAATGGGGAAAGGCGAAAAGAGGCCCGGGTCCACAGCCTCAGAAGGCATCCCCTGCAGCGAGCCCTGCTGAGGGGGCGGCATGAAACAGCCTCAGCTTCGCATTCTCCTGAGGCAAACAGGTCCACCTCAGGTGTGCCCCAGTGGGAGAACAGATTTTGTACTACCTCCGCAGGAGAGACCACTTGTGGGATGCAGCCCTATCCGCCCAGGGCATCGGCCAGGGTGTTGGAGGCCCTGCCACATGAATGGCTAGAGATCGCCCAGGCTGCGCATGAGTGACCAAATGCGGAGAGCTTCCTTGCATAGAAGCATGGAATGTGTCCCGCCTGGCGGTTTAGGTAGTACATGGTGGTATTGTCAGTCTGGACTGGACCACTTGACCCCGGAGAAAGCGGAGCAAAGGCGGTGAGAGCTAGGCAGACCGCTCGGGCTCCAGCAGGTTGATGTGGCATCGGGACTCCGCGGGGACCAGAGGCTGCGGCCGGTGTTCCGAGATGGGCACCTCAACCCATCAGAGAGGCATTGGTCGATAGAGAGACCACGTGTTTCAAGGCGGACAAACGGGATGCCCTCCGCAGATGAGATGGAACGTCCACCACCGGAGAGCGTTTCCATCTCCTGGGTCACCATCACTAGCTGGTCCAATGGATCGCAGTGCTGTGACCACTGGCTGGCCAGACCCCACTGAAGGGGGCGCATGTGCCAGCGTGCCCAACGGACCACGCTGGTACAGGCCGCCATGAGACCCAGTAGGCGCAGGAAGTCCCGGGCAGGGCGCGATTGCCCAACCAGAAATGACTGGGCAAAGGAGGTAAGAACCTCGGCCCTGTCCGCCGAGAGCCGTGCTCTGGCTCGAAGAGAGTCGAGCTCTGCCCGATAAACAGAATCACCTGCTTGACTCGAGTTCCGACTTGAGCCTCGGGTGATGAGAAGGCCGACTTGAGAGCAAACCTGGAGGGCCAGATCTCTGGACCGCTCCACCTCCTGTCTGGAGGGGCTGCTATCAGCCAATTGTCCAGGTAAGGGTACACCGACCCCGGCACCGCAGAGAAAGCTGTCACCACTGCAATGCATTTGGTGAAGACCCTGGGAGCTGAAGACAGGCAAGGGCGCATGGCTCGAACTCGAGAGGGATCCCTCCGCTCGAAGCGAAGGAATCTCCGATGTGATTGGACGGATAGGGACGGAAAGAACGCGGCCTGCAGGTCCAGAGAGCAGAACCACCGCCGTGGTTCCAGAGATGGTATTATCTGCACCGGAGTGACCATCCTGAAGGTTCGAGACCTTAGGAACTTGTTCAGGTCGTGTAGATCGAGAATGGGGTCGCCAGCCCCCCGTCCATTTCGGAACCAGCAAGTACCTGGACACAAACCCCGGGTCTGAGGGGGGATCCGCTACCTCCCTGATCACCTCCTTTTGGAGGAGGAGAGCGATGTCGGCCCGACGAGCCGACAGTGAGGCAGGATCTCGAGGCCCCCGAGGTGCGATTCGGCTCTGAAGAGCGGGCCTGCTCAATTCTAGAGGCAGGCCTTTCCCACCACCTCCAGTACCCACCTGTCCGTGGTAATAATGGACCAGGCGGAAAGGAAGTGCAGAGCCGCCCTCTGCTGGGGAACCAGGGGTGAGGTGACGGGATGGGGGCGACACCCCTCAGCCCGTCATTGGGCAGGCTTGGAGGAGGGACCGGCCGAGGGACCTCCTGGGCCTTTACCTCCCTGCTTCCTGTTGGAGGAAGCCGACGGCTTGGGTTTGGGATGCCAAGCTCCAGCCTGCTGGCCCTGACATTGCTGGGTCAAGGCAGCTGGAGCGCAGAAGGACGTAAAGGGCTAGGCTGAGGCTTGCGGCCTTTGTCCTTCTGAGCAGAAGAGACCGAGTCCAAGGTTGCATTGACTTCTCGATCCTCTGCAGGTGACCTTCCACCCCAGGGCCGAAGAGGTCAGTCCTCAAAAGGGAACGTCCGCCAACTGTGTGGTATCCAAGTAAAGGTGATATCCTCAGCAAGCCCGACGATGCATGGCCACTGCGGCCGCCACAGACCTGGCACATGAGTCCCCAATGTCTAAAGCAGTCTGGAGCTGCTGTTTGGCCACTGCCCTGGTCCCGCACCTGCCTGACCGTAGTCTGCAGATCTGCGGGAAGATGAGGGACGACCTCATCCAGGGAGCCCAACAGGGCATGAGAAAAATGTGCCATGAAGACGGCCGAACTGGCCTGACGAAGGCCGAGAGAGGACGCAGCATAGACTTTTCGCCCGGCATAATCCAATTTCTTGGATTCCTTGTCGGGAGGTTTGTCCACATCCCTGGCGTTCCCGGCGCCGAAAACGCTGTCGGTAACCAACCCCTCAGCAGAGGGGTGTTCCGAAAAACCGACAGGGAACCGGTGACCGTGATACTTCCTGGCCATCCTGGCAAGGCGAGGGCAGGGAAGCAGGCGCTGCTGCGAAAGCTCCAAGGCCGGGCCCACTTGCGGCCTCGGCCACTGAAAGGCCTCCAGGGGAATCTCCTCAGTCCAGAATCTCCGTGAGAGGATACCTGGCCCGTTTAGAAATGGGTTCGAGCTTCATCCCGGTGGACTCCGAGATGAGCCGAAGCAATCCTAGGAAGGACGAAGGGCTATTGTCCACCGACTGTCCTCCTGAGGACTCCAAGTCCATTCGCTTGGAGAAAAGGGAGGAATCATCCTCGGACTCGGAAGAGTCTTCAAAGAGCTGCCTCGGGCCTGAGCCACCCTCCACCTGCCGAGGCTTATCGGGAGTGAGGGTGACAGACAGCCTATGGGGCAGTCCCTGAGCCGCCGAGAATTTTTGGTCGGAGCCCCAAATAACAGCTGTGGAGGCGAGTTCCACCAGAATTGGTGGGGCAGCTGGAATTTGCCGAACAACCGGCCTGGGAACAGGCCTCGGCTACAATGAGGGGCTGTTTCGGCGCCGATGACAGCCACTTAATGGCCGGGAAGACGACTGGGTCGGCTTATTCCCGGTCAGAAGGAGCTGTTGCCACATGAGTTCCTCATACCTCCGACGCAACTTGCGCCGAAGTCTCCCCTCGTCCGAGGAGGAGGAAGAGGAAGAGCGGCAGCGCTGCTTGCCGCAGTGCCGAGACCAAGACCGCCTATGGCGGCGGGATCGGCTGGACCGCGAAGATGTCCGAGACCGAGACCGAGAACCTCGGCTAGGCCGAGGACGGTGCGGGGAGGTGTCAGGAATAGGCACTCCCCTCGGTTGGGAAGATTCCACCGAAGGCTCCGGAAACGGAGGCACAGACGAGCCGACGGGACCCTCAACTCCCACTGGGGGAACCGGGGAGAGGGGATTCTCAGCTTCTCCAGCCAACAACCCGTCCAACTGGTCGAGAAAAATCTCGACCGCGTCGACGGGAGTCTCGGTCAACTGGCCTGACGGGGACACCGTGAAGCCAGTGGCCGAAGCCAGGGTCGACCAAGGCGACTGTCGACTCACTGGGGAGGGGTCTTTCCGCTCCCAAGAGCGCTGACGGTGAGACTTACTTTGCTCTTTTGGACCGAAAACTGTCCAGAAGAAGTTGGACCTCACCTTCGTCCGAGGGTCAAACAAAGCTCCCAAAAGAAGCCGAACACGAGGCACCGAGAGAGCGACAAATGCCGCATGAGGTAGGAAGCAGCTCGCCGCCTCTTCGAGGGGCCATCATCTGCTCGAAGCTGATCCGCCGAGCCCACCGCCGCGGACACCGCCAACCGGCCTCTTTAGACTTAACCGAGGAAATCTTTTCGGGACGCCCCAGCTGTAAACGGCAGCACGGTCTTCGAGGACGTAGGTTTAAAAGAAGAGCACAGGCCTAAGCTTCCGCGGGTCGTGGCTCAAGGCCCAAGTAGGAGACGGGAGTGCGGATCCATCCGAGACATCTTCAGCCCGCAAGGGCATCTCCGGAAACTGGGAGTCGACGGTCCATCGCGAGCATGCAGGGAGAGAAGACCAAAGTCTTTTTTGCAAAACTTTTTAATTTCAAGATTCAAGAATTAGGAACCAGTCTTATACGCAGAGCATTAAGGAGGAACCTGAGCTCCAAGCGGTAAGGAAGATCTGGCATCATGGGGCGGAGCCGAGAGTTTTACCACCCGGGTGGGTGGGAGGAGCCAGCTTGAAGACCTTCCGGCAAGATTTAAAGCGGCAAGGAACCTGCCAGACAGTGTGGATGAACAACATATCCATGTCCCTAGAACATACATTCCTCATGCTAATCTCTGCATTCAAATTGTTCAGGCTGCTGTCTCAGCACTTCCATATATATTGCGCAACATTCAGATTACTCCGTAATTATCATATTTGGGAGAATATAAGAACCTCGGCCTATGACCTCAGTGTTAATGAAATCCCAGATATATGTTTTACATCGAAACCCAGCACTATTTTATTGCTATAATAAACACCATTTAAATGGCAGGCCTTTTAAGTGTGCCAAATAAATGCGGACATATAAAGGTAGGCAGTGCACCAACTAAGGTGAAGCAGGCTGCAAAAAGTAAGAGAGACTTGCAGGACATGCAGACTAAATGGAAGCAATATGGTGGTACTGTATATGTAAGCAGTAACAATGAATCAATCTCTAGTCTGGATTACAGACTAGACTAGAGTCTCTGCTGTCTGCACTACTGTGAAAAAGACAGAGATAAGTGCCAGAAATGCAGCCTTAAACAGTGCTTTATATACTGATGTCTTATTAATGCGAACAAGTCTAGCTATAAGTTCCCCTAACATTAAAGAGATCCACCAAGATAACAGTTTGCAGGCCCTGTACCTGCCATGTTGTCATCTTACCTCCACAGCATGCTTGTAGTATAGTTATGGCAACAAATAATCCAGTGATTAAAATGCAATTTCACTCGTAAAATTTAATTAACCGGGTCCCAAGGACTTCCCGGTTCTAAGTGCCGCCCACGTCCTCACTGACGTGATGATGAGATGCCAGAGAGAGCACGGGGGGGGGCGCCCCATTATAGTTAATGGGCGGCGGCTTTTGGATCATTTTTAAATATTATAATGGCCACTTGGTAATGAAATGTGGGCACCGGTCAAGTAACAAGGGCCTGGGTGAAGTCATTTTGTTGAAATTAAAAAAAAACTTGCCTTTCTGTCTTTGACACTGACTTGAGGAAAACCAGGAGTCATTAATTTCTAGAAAGCTATAGCAGACAAATCCAAAACCGTACCAGGTATAGAGAAAGCAGAAAGAGAGAAGTAACTGTTGAGGAGGGGAAAGAGAAAAAAGAGGCACAAGTAACAGTACTAGGGGGCAGAAGTAAGTGTCAGGGGACAGGGGAAGAGAAGGAAGAGGTACGAGTAACAGTGTTGCAGAGGGCTGTGTTGGAAGTGCAGAAGGGCTTGCCAGGGCTCCACCTCCATAGCTCTGAAGTGAGTTTCTCTAGTTCTCCTGTCACTGTTATTGATTTATGAAGGAAAAAAAGAGGGTACTGTTCAATACGAAGACAGAAAAGAGCAGCTGCTCTGTAAACTGATGTGCCACGTTTCAAACTATAAAGCACAGTATCTGAAAGAAAAACAGCACTATCCACCAAGAAAAGTAATGCAATAACATTTAATATGTGAAAAAATAATGTTGCAAAACAACTCACAGTAGGTGCCAGCTAGAAGATGCCACAATGTTCAGCAGGAGGCCCAACTGAATATGAGCATTTGAGCTTTGTCAGGGACGGCCATGCTATAGTACTGCAGCTCTTAAATAGTGCAGTCTTAAAATGATAGTGCTAAATTTACACAGTGCTAACAGGAAAATTAAAAACAAGACAGTTATTAAATCATTGCCACTGCTGTCAGAATTATGTCATTATGTCAGTATAACTTGCAATTCACATAGCTGACTTTCCTTTCAAAGGCAGTATACAAAAACAGTCCAGTGGCTAGTAGAGAATGCTTCGCTTTGTAATATCCTGGTGTCCAAATCACCCACACTGGGGCTGGTATTCCCTTTTTCAGTACCAGGGAAAGTGAATGTGTGTGTTCTGACCCTCCCCACACATGTCCTGAATATGCTTAGCAGGAGTATTTTCATTGTCCTTTCTTTTGATTTCACGGATGTTTTCACCCACCCTCAGTTTAAGCATCCATTGAGCCTTGCCAATGTAAAACGCTTGGTACAAGCAGGTGGCCAAACAAATGACACTAGTACTCAAGCAGTTAAATTGAGTTCATACATTTTATCCACATTCACAGTTGTAAAGGTAGTAGTTTTGACTGTTATCCCACAATATCTAAAATGCGTACACTTACAGCACACTTTTGGCTGAGCTAGAAGCCATCCTCCTGCAGTTCTGTTGAGTGGTTGTGGTGAATGCACCAAGAGGCCTGACAAATTTTGTCCCCTATTATATACAATTCTGGACATCCTATCCACCTCTCCCTCCTAGAGAGGTTCCATGGACAGGATACCACAATGTCGCTCAATAATTTATTTAACTGGTTTAGAGTGAACACTGTATGTCATTATAAAATTCAGAACATCATTGTCCTCCCTGCTCCAGTTCCTATATTCCAACAAGTCCTGTCTATTCATTCCTGACACCTGTTCCCTAGATAAACAAAGTAATGCAGAACTGTAGCCACTTTGTGAAAACTGTTTTGACAACTTGTCTACCTGTATCTCAAAGTCAGACTCATGGCTACAGCTGCATTTAAACCTAATGAATTGGGACTCGGGGATGTTCCTGATGGTGCGGCATGGGTAACACCTACAGGCAAGCAGGGTGGTATTTCAGCTGGCAATTTTCTGAAAGAAGTCAGTGGTAACAGAACCATCAGAGATCCAAAAAAAATTATGAATTTCCTCCTTAGAGCTACTAACTGTAAATCTCAAATTTCTGCTTGAATGATATAAATATTGTATGAATTCATCCAGTTCTTCAGCTGTACCACACCACACCATCAGGACATCATCAATATAACATTCCTACAGGTGTATGTGATGCATGTGGGATGTTAGAATTAAGGGACTCAATGTCTACTGATACCAGTAACCAATTCTCAGCAAGCTGGATATACCCCAGGAGCATTAGGACATCGGTGGTATCCCTCACATAAGAAGGTAGTGTAGCAACTATATCCCTAATGTATGTATGTATGCATCCACATACTGGGACAATGGTTCTGTGAGGGAACCAATGCAACGACTGGATGTCCTGGTGGATTCTCCAAGCTCTTATATACAGTACCTTAGGCAACACGTACATGGCTGCCCTCAGTGGGTGATCCACTGTCAGAAAATCAAGGGCAACTTCTGAAACAATACCAGTGTCCATGGTATGGTGCAGAAAAACATCCACCTTCTTCTTATATTGCAGAACTGCATCTCTCTCTAGAGGGGTTCATATAAGGCAGTGTTGGTCAGCTGGTTATATACTTCATTAATATAGTCATTAGTATTTAACACCATCACCGAATTCCCCTTGTCTGCCAGCTTGATGGTCAAGTTTGGATTATATTCAAGTTGAAACAAGGCATCTCTCTCTTCTTTAATGAAGTTGCAGAATGGGCGTGCAGTTTCCTTTTGGGCCTCAATGTCTGTGAGACAGGTTTTCTCAAAGACAGTCACTGTGCTGTTAGGAAGGAGATTAATGGATGACTTGGGGTTAAATCAGCCAAATTACTGGTCAAAATACCATACCTGCACATATTTTGCCTATTCTAGAAGGTTTTTATGTTTAATTTCCTGGAAAATGTTTTGAAGTCCAAAAACAGATAAAATGTGCTGGATTGAAAAGTGGGAATAAAACAAAACCCTTTATTAAGCACACTGCCTTGCACTTCAGTTAATGTCTCTGTAGAGAGGTTAATTACATTCACTACAATCAGTGTAGTTAGCTTTTTAGTGAGTTAGAAGCAGAAGGTAGCAGTTTTTGTTTTTAGTTAGGGAAGTGGTGGTTCAAGCAGCCTATTCAAGGGCTCGGGTAACATGGCTGCTAGTTGCCTTATCTTTTGAAGAACTTTGGCAGTGGTACATAATTTTTTCATCTGGCTTCTAGTTTCTGCTGGAATGGCTTTCTGGAGCCGAATCTGGGTCCTTTTTCCTCCTCCTTATCTAGCAACTTCTATTCTGTGAGTCAGACAGGAACAACTGAGCAGGAATTTCCAGCAGTCTGGGTTGATTGGCGGAGTGCATCCCAGGAACTGTGTCCAGGGGTGACAACTGAACTGAGACAGCATCACGGGGATAAGACGCCATCTGCCGGTACCAAAATTCCTGAGTTGGGAATTGAGGCATCATCTGTGATCTGGAGAAAATGCAAGTGCTGGACTGTGGCCGATGAGAGAGGCCTGGTCACCTTGCAGGGACTGGGGATACCAGAGATGAGGCTGCTATGGGTCTGGTAGAGTTGGAAGACCAAGTCAGCTTGGACTGTGAAGGAGAGGTGGTGAGCTGTGGACGTCTTGTGTTTTCAGTATTGTTTTCCAATGTAAACTGCATGTTTTTGGTCTAACTCCATGGCAGGGAGTTAGATTAGTTAGACTGAACCGGCAATGTCCCTTGGGTGACAGCCAGGAGATGAAATGCCTGTTTATCAAAATAAACTATGCTGGGACTGTTTTTAGTCTCCAGAGAGGATTTAGGGCTGCTCGATCGTGAGAATGTGGAGCAGTACCTGTAGCACTGAATTAACCATTTGTATGGTCGCTATCTTGGAGTTCTTCCTTGGAGAGGACTTGAAATTTAAATACATGAATTTCTGCTGTTTGCACCACAACTTGCTGAGCTGTAAATACTGTAGTCGAATACGTTAATTTGTTTTATTTGAGTGAGTTGGGGAGTGAATGGTGGATAGAATTTGCTGTATATACTGCTGGTGTATTCTAGTGATTGTTGGGGGGAGGAAGGTTGGGTTATAAGGGGGGAGGTGGGTGATTAGTGGGGCTTTTTCAAGCAAGGCTGAGTTGTACTGGTAATGTGCCAACCTATGCAGCACCCCTAGGCTCAGTTATTCCCCATCTCTGCTCTGGGACCTGTGCCCCTTCTATGACCCTTCCCTGCCTGAGGCGGCATATCACCAGGGCAGGGAGCGGAGTATATTACAAGAAGGCATAGGGAGGAGCAAGAGATTGGAAGGGGTCAATTAAGACTGTGGGGCAAAATAGAGATTTGGGAGAAGCCAGATCCCCATACACAAAGCAGACCAAGTGGGCAGGCTGCTGATGGGTCAGCCGCCACTACTTGTCTTCTTCAAGCAGTGTTATGTAATGCCAGATCAACGAGGAATAAAACCACTATTATAGCAGATTTTATCTCTCATTCCTTGGTCAATCTGGCTCGTTTCATGGAAATCTGACATGGTGACAATGCTGGTCCGATTTTGGAGGCAGCTGTCCCACCTGGATTTTCCACGGTGCACGTCCCTAGGAAGGACTGCGGGAAGGTGGTGGTGGTGATCATCTGTTTTAGATCTGAGCTGAACCTGGTGGCTCACCCAGTGAGAAACACCTCTTCGTTTGAATGAGTGGCTGTGCGTGGGGGTCCAGATACTGTTTGCAGGATCCTCCTCATTTACCAGCCTCCGGAATGAGAGCAGAACTTTTTGCAGGAAATAGTGGACTTAGTCACTGAAAGAGTGTTGGACTCCCAGAAATGGATCATTCTGGTTGACTTCAATGCCTGGGTCAATGATGAACTCTCACATTTTGGGCAAGATTTCCTCCAGGGAATGACATCCCTGGGACTAGTACAAGTCGTTGCTACTGTGACTCAGCAACATGGGCATGCCTTGGACTTGGTGTTCTCCTTCAGGCTTGGGGTGGAAAACCTCAGGATTGATCCGATTAGCTGGTTGGATCACGGCACCATCAGGTTTGATATCAGTGCATCCTTCTGAAGTCCCCCCACCCCCACCCCATGGATAGAGTCCAGTACCACACTTTACGAGGGCTTAGGCCAGATGGACTTATGGTGGTGCTAGACACCTCAGTTATGCTGGTAGCATGTGTTGGGGGGTTGTAGAAGGCAGTGGCAACTTACAATAGAGCCATCAGTACAATCTTTGACCTCGTAGCACCAGTTCCTGTATGCCCATTGGTTTCATGCCTTGGCTCACCATGGTTTGACGGCGAGATGAGGGAGATGAGAGCAAGAGGGTGGAGGCTGGAGCATTGCTGGAGGAGAACAGAGGCCCAGGAGGACAAACTGGCTTTGCATATTCATTGCAGTGAATAACAAAGGGCAATCTCCCATAAGAAGGCATAGTTCTTGCCCAAGAAGACTGCAGCCAGAAGGAACTGACCAGCTCAGATTTTTCAGACAGTAGACAGGCTTCTTCATCCAGCCTGTCTGGAGTCCATTAAGGCTGCTTCAGTCACTATGTGTGAGGTGTTCGCTCAGTTCTTTCCAGACAGCATGTCTTCTGTTTGGGCTGAGATCTCGCTTAGTGGGTCACTACAGCCCAGCACTGTCAAGCCAGTGAGACACAGTGGCAGTCAGTGGTCTTGGGGAGACCTTGGAGCCATAACCAACATATCGTAGGCTGAATCCAGACCTGACCCAGCAACTAGTGAGCTGTCTCGGGCAGCTGGGTCCAGTGTTTGCTGAGGTTATCCGGTGTTCCTTGTCAGCGGGGGTTTCCCATCTGCACTGAAAAATGCATTGGTGAAGCCCCTCTTGAAAAATCCATTGCTGGACCCAGACATCTTGGTGAATGACTGACTTGTCTCTAACATGCCTTTTTTTAGGCAATGTTATTGAGAAGGTGGTTGTGTTGCAGCTTGAGACACATCTCACGACCTTTGACATATATACCCCTCTCCAGTCTGGTCTTAGGTCAAAGTACAGCACAGACACAGTACTGATCAGGGTGCTTAATGACCTGCTCAGGGTGAGGGATAGAGGAGGCTGGTCAAGTTCTTGTCCTCCTTGATCTCTCCTCAGCATCTGACACCGTGGACCAATGACTTTTTATTGGACCAACTCAGTGAGTATGTCGAACTCAGCGGCAAATTCATCTGCTGGTTTGAGTCCTTCATCATGAGCAGGACACAGAGCGTAATGATGGGAAGTTTTTCTGTTCACTCACAATGGACCTGCACTGTGGTGTAACCCTGGGGTTGGTCCTCATGCCCATTTTGTTTGCGATGTACAGACTACCCCTGGGTGGATCATTAGACAGTATGGAGTTGTGTTTCACTGGTATGCAGATGATACTCACCTCTGTCTTTTGCACCAGAGACACGTAGTGTAGTGGATGTGCTAAATCAGTGCTTGGCTGAGATCCAGGTTTGGATGCCATCAAGCTGGCTGAAACTCGACCCAGACAAAAGTGAAGTACTGGTGACTGAGTCAGGTCAGATGGGGGAAACTGGCAGCTGCTGAGAGGGAGATGGGGCTTCAGCTCAGAACCTCTACAGTTCTGGCTGCTGAGAAGGTGAAGCATCTGGGTATCATTCTGAATGAAGGTCTGACATTTGAGGCTCAGGTGTCGGCAGTAGATGGGAATGACTTTTCCCACCTTAGGAACATCAGCCAGATTCAATCCTTTATCCCCCCAGAGGACTTGCTCTCACTGGTGCATGCTTCTGTGACCTCATGATTGAACTACTGTATTGTAACGTTCTATATCTTGAGGTCACTGGAAGTACGATGCAGCACCTGCAGTTGGTGCAGAACACAACTGCTAGGTTGCTGAATGGCCTATCGAGGTCAAGTCATATCCCCCTGGCACTGCATGAACTGCACTGCTGCTGGTTAAGTGGCATTTCTCCTACAAAGTTGGGTTACTAACTTATGAGGGCCTATACAGGCTGGGCCCCGGGTTACTGGTATGATCTCCTACACCCTTAAATGCCTGCGCGCCCCCTCCACTCCACCGAGGAAGGTCTCCTGGTTGTTTCCAAGGAATATGGTTAAAACCTTGGGGGACCGGTCCTTCAAGGTTCTGGGGCTGGTTCTTTGGAATTAGCTCCCAAAGGCCCTGAGGGAGGCTTCCTCGGTGGAGGCCTTTTGCTGAGTGGGTCCCTTATTGGTGCTATAGTGTGAATAATGCAGTAAATTTTAGCTAGTTGACAGAAAATGTTATTACTGTATACTGAGATTTTATTTATTTGTATTATTTAGCGGGACTGTATTTATTATTTACGATTTGCCGCTCTCTCTATTTTATTGTACTGGCACCCTGAACCTATGGGGAAAGGGGCCATAAATAAATAAGATCTACTAATAAATCTACTACTGGTGCTGATAACGCCAAGGTCGTGGGTTGGGAGGGAGGGTAAGGGGCAGATTCCATGGGCCAAAAGGGTCCTTTTCTGCTGCCAGATTTCTATGATACTACTGCTACCACTTCTGTCTGTTCTTCTGTTGCTTCTGTTTCCAGCTGATCTATTGGGATTGACTTCCCTTTATTCTAACATCCCACATGAGGGTGGTCTTAGGGCAATGCATGTATGGTTGGACTTATTTACTGGCTTAGGTAACCCACAAAAGGAATTCTTACTTGGATTATCTGAATTTGTTCTTACATTTACTACTTTCATCTTTTAAGGAAACATTACCACCAGGTGAAAGGTATCGCAATGGGGGTCACATTTGCCCCTAACTATGCAAACCTTTACCTGGGACTTTGGGAAAAGAAGGTCATATATGACCAGGGGGTCAACCTTTTCTTTGGTCACATACACCTGTGGAAACATTGTATTGATAATGTCCTGATGGTATGGTATGGGACAGCTGAGGAACTGGATGAATTCTTAGATTCCAGACCCTGACCGGGCCAACGGGTCCTCTCTTCGGCGCGGCTTTGGAAAATAGCCGCCCAAGCCGCCGCCACCACCTGCCCGCCTTACAGCTCCAGCCACTTGGGATTCCAGCCCCTGACCAGGGCACCGGGTCCTCTCTTCGGCACGGCCGCGGCTTTGGAAGATAGCCACCCAAGCTGCCACCACCTGCCTGCTTTACAGCTCCAGCCACTCGGGATTCCAGCCCTGACCGGGCCACTGGGTCTCTCTCTGGCCACCGCGGCCGGAAGATAGCCGCCCATGCCGCCGCCAACTGCCCGCCTTACAGTTCTAGCCACTAGGGGTAAGATTCTGCCTAGAGTCGGGGAAGCGCGGGCAGCTACCATTGGTCTAGCGTTTGCTGCCTCGCTCCCCAGTTGGACTCCCGCTACCTACGCTGCTCTGATTGGCTCCAGTCTCTCTCTGCCTTTTGCTCTGCTCGCTGGGCTCCACGCCCATAGAAATACATTGGACTTTGCCGTAATTTTGGCCCGCATTTTATTGCAATTAATTGCCATGTTCTCTGCAGTGTAATTTTACAGCCATTTTATTGTTTTAGTTAATTGTGCATATTTTGCTACAGCCATTTACATCTGCTGTTAACAACTGTGACTTAAAGTGCTCTGCTTGCACTTGTCTATCTGATCCTCTTCTCCCTACCTTCGCTAAGTTACTGTCACTAAGGGCACAAAATTGCAAGCTTTCTGCCTCACTAGTCCTGCTGCTACTGTTTCTCTCTCTCCCCCTCTACTGGCGCCAGGTTCTGGAATTATCCATTGTTCCGAGCCTTGCCGCCCTCCCCCCGCCGCTCTGACTCACATCTGCCTAAACTTTTCTCTTGCCACACCCCCCAATTTAGCCTCTTCCCTACATCACCAGCCTTTGCCCTGCACTGCATTAACTAATCCCCCCCCTTTCCTCTTTCTCCCTCCCTTAGATTCCAGCCTCTGACCAGGCCACCGGGTCCTCTCTTCGGCGCAGCCGCGGCTTCGTAAGATAGTCGCCCAAGCCACCACCACCCGCCCACCTTACAGCTCCAGCCACTCGGGGTTAGATTCTGCCTAGGGTCAGGGAAGCACAGGCAGCTACCATTGGTCTAGCGTTTGCTGCCTCGCTCCCCAATTGGACTCCCCCTACCTACGCTGCTCCTGACTGGCTCCAGTCTCTCTCTGCCTTTTGCTCTGCTCTGCACCCATAGAAACACATTGGACTTTGCCGTAATTTTGCACCCGCCCCCCACTCCCTCCTACCTTAAGCTTATACACCTTAAGCCCCACTCCTTCTTTCTCCTCAGCCCATTTGTTTACCAGCCTCGGTCCTTTACATAAAACCCTTCCCATTTTTCACCTTACAGTGTGCCTGTCTTACCATACTCTTTCTCCTCCTACTTGTAGCCTTCACCACTGCCCTCTGATCCCCCTCAATCTGTACTGGCATGGCCCGTGTACTCTGACAAATCAATGTCCACCTCGTGGCCATTCTCCCCATGCTTCTACCCTCCTCCTTCTCCTGGTTATGCCCCCATCTCCTCCCTCCCTAGGCCCTACCTCCCACCCTTGCCCTCACCCCCGATCTCCTGCCCTGGCACCACCTTCTGCTCTAAGGGAACTCTACACTTCCTGCCTCGTCCTCCTTGTGGCCCACCTATGTTCAATACCTGGTTACTGCTTATGGAAACAAAGCCCTGTGGGCTGGCCTGCATATCTTTGCTTCGACTAATAACATCGTCTGGAACCCGCCTACAACTCCTGCAGCAAACGTCGTCTTAAATTAGGCCTCAGGGAACTATGCCTCTACTCCTTAAAACTGCCTCTCCTCATCCTACTGATCTCTGGCAACGTTCACCCGAACCCTGGACTGCGCAGCCAAATTCTCAAAACTACTGCCGAATCTCTTCTCCTTGTAACCCTAAACATCTGTAGCCTTCTGTCGAAGTTTGACGCACTTCAATCTTTCTTTAGGCATCACAACCCTAAAGTCCTAGCTGTTGTGGAAACCTGGCTGACACCGAAAGTACCGGTACCTGCAATAACCCTCCAAGGCTATAACATCTTTAGACTAGACCGAGTCTCCAAGAAAGGTGGGGGCTGTGCCGTTTATGTCAAAGACACCTTAATGGCTCACCCCCTAACTACACCAATGCCCGAGTCCTCGTCCCAGATTCTACCCATCAGACTACTCCTAGGTCCTAATCACAAAGAGCTCCAAATCATCTTAAGGATGTCCTCAAGTACATTAACACCCAACCTCCTGACTCTGAACTTATCTTGTTAGGGGACTTTAAATTAAATTGGCTCGGTTCTGATGTAGGTGCTCATAAGGATGCTATAGTGGCCGCCAACCTCACACAGATGGTCAACACCCCTCCTAGAGCTAATTACAAGACTGGCACTAGCACTCTACTGGACTGGGTACTTACAACTCACCCATCCCATATCTCTTGTACCTTCGTTCTCCCAGACTCCCTCAGTGACCACTCCCCAGTCATCTGCGAATGGTCCAATAAATTCCTCAAGCCACCTCCTTCTATCTTACATAGTAGGGTCCTTCCCCCGTGGGAAGCTCTCCCACTTCAAACACTACCCGAGTCTTCAAGACTAGCAACCTATCTACAATGCAACTGATGTCAATGTGGCCCTTGACCTCTTCATTGCCACCTTTAACAAGGCCTGTGACCTCTATGCACCTGCTAAAAAACGTAAAGTCAAAGCACTCATCAACCCCTGGATAAACTCCAAGCTTCTCTCACAATTGAAAGCAAGGGACCACCTCTGGGCAGTAGTCCAAGCCACAGGCAAGCAATCAGACATTCAAAACTACAAACAAGCCCAAAATGCCTGTACTAAAGCCATCCGGCTTACCAAAACCTCCTACTACAATGAAGCTCTCTCAAACACCTGGGAAACTGGTCATGCTTTCTGGGACAACATCAAAGAAATCACAGGAAAACAATCAAAAAAAAAAAACCCCAGCCATGCTGATTGTTGACGGTGCCACCACACTGGACTCCATTACAATTGCTGACACCTTTAACACAGCCTTCACTGATCTCAGTGCTGTCCTCCCCCCGAATTCTTTAATGACGATAACTGTTCCCCAAATGCCTGTGTTTCCAAGGTAAACAACCCCAACTTCTACTTTCAGCAGATCGACTTGTGTAAAGCACATCGTTACATCACAGCTGCCATCTCAAAATCCAGAGCAAGTGGTGATACCCTCGACCTCAAGTTACTGCTGCTCACTCTCCAGGAAGTCCTACGTCCCTTAACCAAAATCCTGAATCTCTCTCTCTCTCTCCCTGCACCAGTCAATTCCCGGACAGATGGAAAGCTGCTACTGTCTCTCCAGTCCACAAAAGTGGTGATAAGCCCAACCATGCTAACTATCGCCAGATTTCTATCCTGCCCCCTCTCTCCAAGGCACTTGAACGTACTGTAGCAGACCAACTAACCAACCATCTCGTCAAATACAATCTATGTGTGATCAACAGCATGGATTCAGAAAGGGACACAGTACCTCCACTGCCCTTCTTGAATTCACTGGTGCTGTACATAGTTCCCTAGACAAGGGTCTCCTTACTGGCACAGTTTACATTGACCTCTCTAAGGCTTTTGATACTGTTCACCATCGGCTACTAGTCAACTAGCTCCTAAACATTGGACTCTCCCCGGACTCAGCACAGTGGTTCAAAAGCTCCCTTGAAAACCGGACCCAAAGGGTTAAAATTTCCACTATTCTCTCTGATGCTTTACCAGTTCGCTCCGGAGTTCCCCAAGGATCCATACTTGGCCCACTACTTTTCAGCCTAATTCTTAATTCCCTCCCACAATCTTCCACAGAGAAAATCATCCTCTATGCTGACGAAGCAGTCATCTTCTCATCCCACAGAGACCCCGTATCACTACAACAAAATCTCCAGACTGGTTTTAGTGCCATTGAGAAGTGGTTCTCTAACCAAACGCTCATCCTTAACCAAAAGAAAACAAAGTTTACGCTCTTCTGCAGGTCTCAAAATAGACACAAGCTTCACAGCCTAACTATCTCCACTGCGCAAGGGTCTATCCTGGAGCAGGTCCATTCCTTTAAATACCTCGGGATACTTCTCTACTCCAAACTCTCCTACAAGGCTCACGTCGAAAGTGTGGCCAAAGCAGCAAATATTCGCCTTGGTCTCCTCTACAGGCACAGACAACATCTCACACCCCAAGCTCTAAGGCTTGCCGTTCAGAGTTCAGTGGTCTCGAATATTGATTACGGCCTTCTCTTCTATGGCTCTGCCACTAGGTCTACCCTCAGGTGTGTCTCAACAGCCCTCAATAAGGCATGTCGGCTAGTCTCTGAGGCACACCGACTTACACATACCTGTGATCTGTATGCTCAAACCCACTGGCTCTAACTCTCTAATCGCATAAAGTTTCTGACCTGCATAATGGCTAAGAAAATCGGCCTTGGCATTGCGCCACCGGGAGTCACAACCCTGATCCAGATTACCGGGGGGGGGGGCTAAAACTCAACTCCTTTAAATCCCCTGCTGCCGCACTGCTCAGGGTCAACGAGCATTTGCATACACGGCTCCATTATGGCTGAATAACCTTAGCCCTGACATCACCTCAGCTCCTACAATTGGTACCTTTAAAACTCGCCTACGGCTTCATCTTATTGCCTCTAGCTCCTGCAACTGCTACACTTATGCTTGAGTTGACTTGTCCAGCCGCTGACACCTCCTCAACTTGCCCCCTCCCTGCAGCTCGTACCCCAATTGCACTTATTATCCTTCTCCCCCTCCACCTATCCTCACCTATCCCCTCTCTCCACCATCCCCCGCCCCTCCTCCCCTTCATCCACCTTCTCCTTTTACCCCCTCTCCCCTCATCCGACAACTGCTTCTGGCTGCATCTTTGTGTTCCCCTCCCTTTGCTTCCCCCTTGTTCTCTGTGCTGCCCGCCTCCCCACCGAGGCATTACTGTCTCTCCATAGGTCTATCTCCATCTTAAATTGTCTATATATCATGACATTATTTGTTCCTGTCTCAAATCATTATATATTGTTGTACTAAGACTACTGTTCCCTAATTTTGATGTGTATCAACCCTGTTTTGTACTTGCCTATGACGTGGAACCTTTGTGAAAGAGCCTTGGCTCAAAGATATTTGTAATCCTAGATTTCAACAAACAAATAAATAAATAAATAAAAATTCATGCAATAGTTTCATCATTGGAACAGAAATTTGAGATTTACAGTTCGTTTTTGGATCTCAAAGTTTCAAAAAAATCAGAATGGTTCTGTTACTACAGACTTATTTCGGTACCAACCAAAATACCATCCTGCTTGCCTGTAGCTGTCACCCAGCCACACCACCAGGAACATTGTCAAGTCCCAATTCATGAGATTTAAATGCAGCTGTAGCCAAAAGTCTGACTTTAAGAATCAGGTAGAGAAGTTGTCAAAACAGTTTTCACAATGTGGCTACAGTTCTGCATTACTTAGTACATCAAGAAGAGCAGTATCAGGAATGAACAGACAGGACTTGTTATAGGAATTGGAAGGAAGATGATATTCTGAATTTCGTAAACACATACAGTGTTCACTCTAAAGCAGTCAAAGAACTTGTTCCGAGACATTGTGATATCCTGTCTACAGAACCACTATTGGAGAAAGAGGTGAACAGGATGCCCAGAATTATATATAAAAAGGGGAAAAAATTTGTCAGACCTCCCGGTGCATTCACCACAACCACTCAACAGAACGGCAGAAGGATGGCTTCTAGCTCAGCCAAAAGGATGCTGTAAGTGTACCCATTTTAAATATTGTGGGATAACAGCCCAAACTACTGCCTTTACAACTGTGAATGTGGATAAAATGTATGAAATCAATTTAACTGCTTGAGCACTGGTGTCATTTGTTTGGCCACCTGCTTGTGCCAAGCGTTTTACACTGGCAAAACTCAATGGATGTTTAAAATGAGGGTGGGTGAACACATCCGTGAAATCAAAAGAAAGAATAAAAAACACTCTTGCTAAGCATATTCAGGACCTGGGTGGGGTGGGGAAGGGTCAGAATGCAAATTCACTTTCACTGGTAATGAAAAAGTGAATACCAGCCAATGTGGGGGTGATTTGGACACCAGGACACTACAAAAAGAATAATTTTAACCCAGCTTGGGGTGTCAAAGCCGCCAGGTCTTAATGACCATTTCAATAAAATCCCATTCCTCCACTAAAGTCCTGTGTCCCAGCTGCTTAGGGTTCCTTAGTTCCTCCAAGCTAGAACATTTCTGGGTTACACTTTATTATTTTAAGTGTCAGTTTCAATGTTACCGCAGGCTAGGTAATAATTACATGCAACAGGGGGTTATTCCATACAGAATAATGAACAGGGAAGTGTGTGTAACATAGAGGATGAAGTATGGGGTGGTGTGTGTAACAAGAAGTTTACACACACCCAAGGGGTTAGGATGCTACATAAACCCCGAGAGCAAAGACTGAGAGGTTTGTGAAAGCATCTAACCCCGAGGTGGCACCTACTGCGAGTTGTCTTGCAGCATTTTTTTTTTACATATGGCTCTGTTCATGAAAATGTTGTACCACACTGTGACAAGAGGGGTCAATTTTTAAATACAGAGTATATGATTTGTTTTAGGCATTTCAAAATGCTGCGACCCTGCAGTGAAACGTGCACTGTGTTGTGAGATAACTCGCTTTGAAATGCCTGCGAAAAATTATCATTAAAGTTCTGAATGTTATGGTGGACACCAAGCTGCAGTGCAAGTTCTTAAAAGTGAACAATTCAACATCTGTTTGAGAAACTGTATGAAAATGTACTTGTTATGCTGCAGGATAACAGATGGACACAACAACTGCAATTCAGGCGCAACCCACTTGCTTTCGTGGGATGTTTATTTCTTCCAATAAAGAAAAATAAATTTTGCAATATTTCCTCTAAGCTATACTCTAGGCTTTTAAAGCAACATTTGATAATGTCCCAAACTAAAACAGATTTCAGTTCCAGCATTGCTTTAGCTTTTCATATCTCGTTGTAATTATTTGCTGTACTTGTTGTTCAGTTTGGCTTTCTGCATTCAGAGTTAATGGCCCATGAAAGTCTGTGTTGCCTGACCACAGTGTCCTTTTTTCTTGGCCATATGTACGATCGATTCGCACATCATTGCAGAAATTTGACGAAAAAATAAATTTCTCTTCAGTGAATTCCACCACCTGCCCGATAAAATATTTTTGAATAGTACTGTACACTGCATACAATTTCCCAACTTCTATTTTGTCTGGGTTCATCTTTTTTCTTTTGAATTGGTGGAAGTACAGTGTGCTGAGCAGTGGTGGAGGGGTCTGTTGCAGATGCGCCAGAAGCAGACATGTGTTCTGTCAGTGGAGAGATGGAAACAATGTTGTCATCCATCACTGGAGTGCTGGAAGCATCTCCGGGGTCTATTGATGGCATTGCTGTAGCAGTTGGGGGTTCGTTCAGTGGAGTGCTGGAATCCGCATGGGGGTCCATCACTGGAGCTGAGGCACGTGGGGCCAGCACTGGATAGCAGAAAGCATCCCTGGGGTCCATCACTGAATAGTCAGAAGCATCGCTGGGGGTTCATCACTGGAGTTGCAGCAGCAGTTGAAGGATCTAGCTGTGGAGTGCCAGAAACAGTGCAGGGGTCCATCACTGTAATTACAGTCTTTGATATGCCCGGAACAGGGACAGAGTTCATCCTGTGGGCAGGCATTTCAATGACGTAACTTCTCACATGTGAATTTGTGAGCCTCCTTACTGTCCATGGTTGTAGATGTTCGTTGTTCAGACATGGGCCATCATCAGTTTGGCAGTGGATGCAAAAACAACTTAAATTTCTGCTGGCCACCACACCAGGCACCACAGTCTTCACACCTTGGATCTGTCAAGTTCCAGGGACAGGTTTCACATCTTTTCCTTTTAGCCTTCTTATGCTGTTGTTGGGCACCCAGAAGAAAGTTCTTTGGTAGTCTCTGCACCCCTCAATTGGAGGTGCTAGTGTCAGATTATCCTGACAGTACAGAAACAGCTCTTCTGCTGTGGAAATGACTGCACAACGTGACACGACAACCAACATTGCCATTAATTGAACAACAGCACTTTGTCCATCCGAAGGGCCCTTCCCATGCCTTGATCCGAAGTACGCCCTTTCAATTGAAAATCCAAATTCTTGGGTAGCCATTGAAATTGCATTGAATGCCCACTTTGATTTATATTGGCTCCCACAGCCATCTGTTAAATGTACCTCCTTTTCTATGATTAGGTGCCGGATCTTTGCAAGATGTGTGTTGGCCATGTTAACGAAGTGCCGAACTGCATGGTGGTCATGTGTGATGTCCTCTGAGATGAATACCAGGGATTCTGTGATGGTACCTTCACAATGAGCACATCTGTAGTATGTAACAATGGGGTGCACTGTAGCCTGTTCATGATGCCAGTGGCAGGACTGGATCTCGTCCTGGTATTTGCAGGCATAGTTTTCAGCAAAGTCCAGCACCATGATAACCCATCCCTGAGGTGCTTTCTTATTAAGTATTTTGAACTGGTAGTCTTGCCATACAGCCACATGCAGGTGGCGCCCCAAAAGCTGAAGATCCTCCTTAAGCATGTTGGTAAGTTGTTGTAATGTTGTCAGCTTGCTCTTCAGCAGTTTTCGGGATGTTGTCGTTTCCAGACCATCGATCTTCTTGGTCAAAGTCATACTTTCCTACCAATACCACCTTACCATTTCTGACCCATATTTCCTCAACATCTCCTCTGTGTGATTATCTATTGCATTAACAGAACAGCTGTCACACACCTTATCCACACAGTCTCTTCTAAAGAACCTGTTACCTCCTTCCTTTGGACACATTGTCAGCTCCACAGCTTTGTATATGTTCTGGACTTTGCACTCATTCATTTTATGATTATCAGCCATGTGGTTTAAAGTGTGTAGTTTTAAGGAGACACTTTCGCAGTACTCGCACAGCCACTGGTCGAGTTTCTGTTTGGCAAGTTTAATATAAGTTGGTTACAGACTGTTGAATTTTTCATTGCACCAATATGGCTGTTTTTTCCTTTAGAAACTCTTGGTGCAGTGTATTGAGCGGTTTGGAAAGGAAGGCTTTCACACACTGACTTTTCAGAAACCCCTTCTTGTAAGGTAGAGTGGTGGCAGACTCTTCACAAAAAACTTTGAACTTTATTGGCCATTGCCACAGGCAAGGCAGATTTGTATGTATTTTTCACATGCTTCTGTTCCCTGCTCATTGCATTCATCAGGGTTGTCCAGCTGTTTCCAAGGGTTCTGCTGGCATCACATAGCATCTTATGTATTTATTTATTTTTTTTTTAAACAGAAGTGCTCGGATCCATTCACCTTTATGTTTTTGTCCACTACGGACTTTCTCCTTTGCAGCCTCCAACAGTTTCTTCCCCAAATTTCCACAACAGGCCATGTTTTTTCCTTTTTCTCATTGCTGCCTTCTTTGCAGGTGAACATGTTATGAGCTTATCTTCTGTACATGCAAAATGGGTGGCTAACCGTGGCAGTGCTGATCATGCCCTTTGAAGTGCCTTCCGGATGGCACTATCAGATTGGGAGTCCTCCACTGCAGCTGCATTATGGGTATTAGGTACGTTTGCTTGCACTGAAAGTGTGGTGCCGGTCTGTACTTCTTTGGACTCCTTGTAGATTTGTCGTCCTTTTTCATTGATTCTCCTCTTCTTCTGCACTGACACAGCTGAACGGTGCTTCCTTTTTTGTTCCCTCCATGTCTCTCTTTGCTGTTGTTTTCTTTGTTCCTCTCCTTTTGTCTCTCTTCTTGTGGTCGGTTTGCAAGAAACTGCACACTCCGCATTATTGGTTTGCTCCAGTTTCTTTTGCTTTTGACGTTCTCTGTGCTTCTGCACTCGCAGCCTAGCTTTCTCTCAGTATTCATGGCGCTTGTCCTCATCCACGTTCTCATGGTAAGCTTTGATCAAGCTTTGTAGGTATTCAGATATGCTTCATAACATTCTGGATCATTCTTGATGTCATCTCTGAAGCGTTTACGTCTCTCCTTTCCTGTCAGCGGAGTGGACAACATTCTCAGTCCAACATTGATCAAGAATGCAGCAGACACACATGATCTTCGACTACGTTGAGATTCCATTGTTCAGAAGACCCTTAAAGAGCAGAAAGATTCAGAATTAATTACATACAATAACTTCCTCTTTCGCAGTTGATATGGCCTGTGCAACAGGGCACCATTTCTTCACTACAGAGGAGGGCAGAAGGAGAGTGAACACACACTGGTTGATTCAGAACAGATGAAATTATGGAATAAAGGAGTTAGTCACATCAATTGTGGTCCGAGGAGATGCAATGATAGAAGGAAGGAGAAAATATCAACAGCCTCAAAACATATTAAGTGGAAGGAAGGAGAGTGCACATCAGTTGCCTCAGAAGAAATGACGGAAGGAAGAAGATCACACGTCAGTTGTTTCACACAAGATGACAGACAAGAAATGTGATGAAGAAGAATGGTGCACTGTAACAGTAACTAAAAACTGCAAGCATTATGCGAATCAAAAATCGGATGCACAGTAGCAACCGAAACCAGACATTAACACAGCAAACCATGGATTAAAAAGGGTAAACAGTCCACCACGCACACCACATAGTTTCAACATGGCCGGCGCTGAGGCAGAAAACAAAGGCCTTGCTCAGCATCCAGCCATGTTAACACCATACAGTGGGTGGGTGGTGGGTCGTTATAAAAAAAACTGGACAGACATCAGCAGCCAAAACCACATAAATGAAAGAGCAGTCAAAACAGATTTAAAAGCACAACATTTTTCTGGAAGTACAATACTTTATCCCACCCCCAGCCCCAAAATAACCACAGCCCACATGGTCTCAACTTGGTTGGAGGTCGAGCAGCAAAGAAAGGCCTGCTTAGTATCCAGCCATTTTAAGACCATGGGTGGTTGCACAACACTGGACAGACGTCAGGGCCCAGCACTACAGAAATGTACACAGCAAGCTAACCAACTTAAATAAAAACATTTTTACGGCCATTCCCCTGGCAAGGGAGCACTATACCCAGTTATAATGACTGCCCATTGACAACATGGAGTGCTACAGAAACATTCATGCTCACACAGTACTTTGAACTAACATCACTCCACAAAATAACCACACACTGCATGGTCTCAACATGGCCGAAAGTGAAGCAGCAAACAAAGGCCTACCCAGCATTCAGCCAGGTGGAGACCATGCCGTGTGGGGTTCTGAAAAATGTGCAGACGTCTGCACACAAAACCCCAGAAATGCATACAGAAAATCACATATTAAACAAAGAAACATCTTGGTAGCAGGCAGGCTGATCAATAGTCCCCCACCCCCCAAACCACAGACCGCATGGTCTCATGGCTGGAGGCTGAGCAGCAAAGAAAGGCCTGCCCAGCATCCAGCCATGCTAATACCATGCAGTTGGCATATAATTGTTCAGACGTCGGCATATCATAAAAGCACCAAAATGCACACAGAAAACCACAGATTAAACAAACATTTTTGTTAACTGGCTCCCAAACACTGCTTTACCCCCCCCTCCCAAAAGCACACACCACATGGTCTCAACATGGCTGAAGGTGAAGCAGCAAACGAAGGCCTGCTCAGCTTCTAGCCATGTTAGCACCATGCAGTGGGTACAAACTCATACAGACGTCAGCAGCACATAAAACAGAAATCTACACAAACCACGCAGCCGGTGTGCATACATTAGCAAACAAATCACACCCCAAAAACAAACTTCCAATCCCCTACTCCAAACAAATACAAAATGGAGACTGGCTAACAAAATGGATGCCACCAACTCACACAATTATGAGACCCCTCCACCACCACCACCCAAAACACACACAGTTTTTATTTTTACATTTAACCAGTTCCTGTGCACAAGCTCTGAAACATGAGACTTTTAGGGCACAACACATTATACTAAGCTACCAGCAAAAACAAGCCATAACAACACATCTGCCTACACATAGCTCAGCTCAGTTAGATAGCCAATACTATGAACCCACAACTGGCGACAGGAACCAGGGACACACATTTCACATGCCACACCTGCACACACCCACAGAAAGTCAGGCTTACCTTGTGCAGTATCAGAGGGCTCCATGTTAGCCAGCATCCAAAGTTAGGGAGCCTTAACAAAAAAAAAAAAAAAAAAAAAAAGTCGGGGCACCTCTGAAAAACTCGAGGTGCAAATGGCATTCTGGGAACCTTTCAAAGTTAAGATTGGGGTCAAAATACAAGTCGGGGCCCCACTAAATAAACACAGCACCTTGGGCTGCAACTCGGGGGCACTTTAAAACTGCAAAACAGCTGGGGCTGAATTTAAAACCTCTTGCTGGAAGCAGGGGTTCACAAAATAACTCTGCCATTAAGAGCGTACTTGGGACACCAGATCTAAAGCAGGCAAAGGCTCCTCTCGCATTCAGAGCGTACTCGGACGCCAGACACACAAAACTTGAGAAGTTAATAATGCATCGAGGATGCCACAGACGCCCAATTCCGAACGTACCAAGACAGGGCATGCTGTGGCATCCTCGGCACACTAAATCACCCTCCAAGTGGATAAAAAACTCCATGGGCAGCATTTGCCTCTTATTTCCAGCTGCCTCAGCGTACATCTATGCAGCAGTCTGATCTCCTGGCCAGAAAATGAAAGATAAAAAATTATCTTACAGTGCAAGCGTTCTGATCATACTTTTCAATGAATGGGGCTCTTCCAGGTTCATAGTGCACTAAGGCAGTTGAAACAGGACACTGAGACTTTCTCTCAACAAAAAAATGAAGAGAAAGGGGCCAGAGACTTGAAAGCAACACATTTTATATATCCCGCTAGTCACATTTTCACCAGGGAAAACGAGAATACCGAAGGGATCAGGTGACCAATGAGAGAATGGGGGGCTGTTCTGAATGTACTTAGGTAGAGCACGGACACCATTGGTTGGGGGCTTAAGACAGATGACCTCACAGAAAAAAGTGAAATAGCAGGCAATATGTTATACCTGTCATTATAGCAAGGGCAGCAATGGTAACACACAGGGGTACAAAGAACAAGGCAACAAATAAATAATATATGATTATTTGGCCATGTTCTGAATGTACCAGCTGAGGACACCAGCTAGTATGTCTGTTCCAGGGCGCATCTGGAATCTAGCGGTACACTGCTCAGTATGCCTTCCTGGTGAAACTCTTAAATAAATATGTTCAGAATGCATTTTGGAGGTATTCAAATCATAAAAATAATGGGGAAAACAACATAGGGAGGTAAAAAAAGGACATCTGAGGACATCTGAACTGTTTAATGCAGACTTTATTTAAAAGTGAACCAGGGCAGAAATACCAGAAAACCCACAACCCAAACCTATAGGTTTTCCACGTCACAATTTAGTACAAGAAAATAGGGTTGGACAAAAAAAAAAAAAAAAAGTTCCTGCCAGTTGCGGACCACAATTTTATTATCTGTATCTCTACATATATCAAGGAACAAAACAGCATTTTAAACATGATCCCCCCACACACACACACACACACTTTCTATTATACTGTCAATATTTCCATGACACTGGTACAAGGTTTTCATGAATACAACCATATTAAATGTTATTGCTTTACTTGGTGGATGGTTCTGTGTTTCTTTCTGATACTGGGGTACTGTTCAAGGCATGCCTAAAGCTCATATACTGTATCAGTTTAACACTGGGGGAAAGGAAAAGAAAGAAGACGCATGGATAACAGTATTGAGGAACGATAAAGAGGAGACACAAGTAACTGTGTCTGGGAATGGGAAGAGTAAGAAACAGTATTAAAAAAAGGGTAGGAGTGGTGGAAGGGAAATTCCCAGTGACTAGTAGCCAAAAAAGATAATTTTGACCCCTTCAAGGAAAAATTTCCAGGAGTTAACATAATTCAGATTCATTTTCCATTTATTATATTGTAATACTCATAAGAAAGAGATATGTGTTAGTTCTAAAAGGTATGCACATACTATCTTAAACAAGCAGGCAACAATGAGACATTACACCACCTGTAGAAGGAAAATCAGACACATTATAACAATTTTATTGACTCATGATAACCCAGCTGAGATGCAACATCTTATTTTCAGCAGGTTCCTGCTTTGTATCCACTTCTGCAGTTGAGTGAACAGATGCCCACAGATGCAAAGTAACTTGCTCAAGGTCATTCAATACCACAGCAATCTGCACTCAGAAGGGACCCCAGGTCCACCTCCTCTATAAGCAGTGAAGGAGTACTGTATTCTGTGCAAAAAAGCACTAATCCACAGGGATACCATAACCCCCTTTTTACCCACAGTACCCTGTCTTTCCTTTGCCCACATCACATACGTGGCTGTAGTAGATTTTAAAACGAGGTCTCCATGCTCCTGCATCTGTGTTCTAGTCACTAGACCATGCTACTGTACCTCAAACATCAGAACTTGAATAAAGTCAATCTCTGTTCATATACAATCCTAAATTGTGCTTAGTACTTTCTAGGTTTTAGGACCTGTCCTAAAGTTCCTCATGCCACCCTGATTACTTCAAGAGTACTGCAGGATAAAGCATGTAGTGCCTCGCTCATTCACACTGCAATCTGTGACACAACAGAAAAGAAAACCAGCTCTTTTCAAACTCAATTCACATAAAATGCCTTTTCATTGAGTTCTGGGGATCATAAATGTTTACAATAACCATTTTTTCCCCAGTGTTTGGACTCAAAACATTTTTGAGTACTTTAAAAAAAAAAATATATCTATATCTATCTATCTATATATATATATCTATCTATCTATATATATCTATCTCTATCTATCTCTATCTATCTCTATCTATCTCTATATATCTCTATATATCTCTATATATCTCTATATATCTATCTCTATATATCTATCTATCTATATATATATATATATATATTTGTGACAGAAACCAGCCACACTACAAGAAAGTCGTGAAATTTTCCATCTTTTTTTATTTTTCAAAGCAAACCCTCATAGTACCCAACGTTTCACCCATAGGGCTTCCTCAGGGGACAGGATCTATTATGCTGTCAGTGTCAGGTATATCCAATCAAGTTTTCTTGCAAATGACCGGTGTTTTCTTAATGTCACACACAAAGACCATCATATTTTCTTATGTCTGTTAAATCAGTTTTCACTTTCTCTATATATTATTTTCTCTACTGCCATTACCACATGGTCTCCAGTATTAGTTTTCTTTTTTTGGCAGTCAGGGCAGACTACCTTTTTTAAACCCCTGAAATAATCAAAGAGTATCACAGCAGATACCATAGGTTTACTGGGTGAGCAGCAACATGAACAGTTCTATTCCCATGCAAAACATATAGCGTGTGTTCTCCATGGCTGCAGAACAGCTTATATGTATTTTTTTTTTTACTGGGCTATTAAGACGACATCTAAATACAGCTGATGACAGCCTACCCTAAGAATCCTGCCCCCCCATTTACCATATCCCCTTTTGAGGTACAGAAAAACAAATGTCCAATTCACTTTGGTGGCTGGTTTCCTTTCATTCTGTATTTCAAATACTCTCTGTTCCTCTCAGTTACTGGTAGCTCCATGACACAAAGCTTCCATCACCAATCTTGAGTTTCGTCATCTTCTCCCTAATATAAGCATTTACAGCTGCATTAGCCAACATCCACAGTCTTCTTTGCTAGTGGCAGGCTCTCCAAGTGCTACCCGTTAACAGAAACCCCAAACACCACCTCCTCCAGCTGAGGTCCCCCCCCCCCAAAAAGAGTTTAACTTATTTCTGGTGCCAGTGTTACTAATTGTTTAGTTTCCTATGACTCATCGATATATGAATCACTCATCCTTGTACGGATGTTATCAATCTCTGGTCTGTAGTGTACTGCCTATCCCTGCATGGACACCGGTTTTCTCCCCTCTTCGTTGTTCAAATGTGTTATTGTATTTTTACTGATGTCATCTGTACTCTCCTGGGTCATGCCTGAAAATAGGTAGGTCCTTGCCTAGTGCACTTACCCATTAACCAAAAGCAAATAAATAAATAAATAAACAAATAAAACTTCTTTAAACCCACAAAGTAGCTTCAGAAGACCAGTTCATCAGCCTGTTTCACAACCCGAGACATCTGCACTGCTATCACTATGTTGGTTCCAGCCACATGAAAACCTTGCTGCTAATGTACATACAAGTTTCTGGTTTTTAATATTAATATTTTTTCCATTGGTGCCCCAACTAATGTTCAGGGTTGTCATGGCCGCACTCTTCCTCTGGCAAGGGGAGTGGTTGCTGTCACAGCAAATGCTCAAGTCACCTCTTTTTTGGCCTGCAGGGGTTACTTGAATCCCAAGGGGCCTGTGCCATGCGTCAGTGCTGAGCCCTTCACCTCTGTGACATACTTGGCCTCCAGCATGGGATTCCAAGGCTAGCCTGTGAATTTTGGTCTCCCAGGCGGCAGTGCCCATGCTGCCACTGTGCCGGGCTAGCAGCTTTAACTTTAAAGAGCAAGTATCTACTAAAATACAGGGATGTAAGACTATTAACTTCAATCTTTCTCATTCCTTTTTTGTTTCCTTTATTCCAGTTACTGTGCTTCTAAATATTTCAGAAAAGGCAGCAATTACTGCACCTCACTGTATCCAAACTTATCTTACTGATCCCATTCCCAACAGATCTCAATAATGGTGTGTTTGTGACATCACAGTCTAAGCTATGGACATCACTATGATGTCATAAACAAGAACACTGTAAGGTCAATTAAAAGACAGTCCAAATGTTTTTTATACAGACTTCTTAGCAGAGCTGACTTTGTAGTTTTTTGGGGCCCCCAGGAAGATAAGTCTTAGGGCCCTTACCCAACCCAACTTGCCCATGTATTTTACTCTGCCCCGTATTCAGAACATTTTATTTCCAATACAAATTACATATTTCTGTTTTCTTGAGGGGGGAATAGTGGTAGCAATTTTGGCCCATCCAATCTATGTCTGTTCAATGATCTCCAATTAGCTAGGCCATACCTTACATAGAAACATAGATTCTGACGGCAGATAAGGACCGCCTGGCCCACCCAGTCTGCCCATTTCCCTACCTAATGGATGAGCTGCAGATCCTAGTTAACCAGCAGCCTACTTCTTCCTACCCCCACCCCCTAGAATTGGCTTATGACTGTCCCATGCATGCTTGAATTCCACCACTGTTTTTGACTCCACAACCTCCTCCGGAAGGCCGTTCCATGCATCCACAACCCTCTCTGTGAAAAAACACTTCCTTAAATTACCTCTGAGCTGCCCCCCTTCTATCTTCAAATTGTGCCCCTTGTTCTTGCACACCTCCTTTTTGAAAGATGCTACCCTCTTGGACTTTGTTGATTCCTTGAGGTACTTGAAAGTTTCTATCATGTCCCCCCTCTCCTCCTTTCCTCGAGGCTATACATATTCAGCTCCTAAAGTCTCTCTTCATGTCTTCCGTGCAGACCCTGCACCATTTGTGATGCCCTCCTCTGGACAGCGTCCATCCTGTCTATGTCTTTATGGAGATTGGGTCTCCAGAACTGCACGCAGTACTCCAGATGGGGTCTCACCAACTGTCTGTACAGAGGATAATAACTTCCTTGTTTTCTACTGGTGATGCCTCCCTATGCATCCCAGTATCCCCAACCCTCCTTGCTGCCCTCTCACATTGCTTGCCCACCTTTAGGTCATCTGATATGACTACCCCAGGTTCCTTTCCATTTTGTTGCTGTTAGTATCTCACCCCCATTGTGTACTCTTCCCTGGGTTTTGTTTCCCAGGTGCATTACTTGCACTTCTTAGCATTGAATCTAAGCTGCCATACATTTGACCATTCCTCTAACCTTGCCAAGTCCCTTCTCAACCTTTCCACCCCACCTTGTGCATCAACTCTGTTGCAGATCTTTGTGTCATCTGCAAAGAGAATACTTTTCCTTCAGTCCCTCTGCAATGTCGCTTATAGAAGACATTGAAGAGGACAGATCCATACTGAACCCCGCGGCACCCCACTAGTAACCCCTTTCTTCAGAGTGGACTCCATTTACTTTTTACCTCTGTGTCCTATTCTCCAGCCAATTCTTACCCAGGCTGGTCATCTTGGGACCCACTCCCAGGCTGGCTAACTTGTATATTAATCTTTGTGTGCGACTGTGTCAATGCCTTGCTAAAGTCTAGGTAGGCCATGTCCACAGCCCCTCCCTGATCTACTACTTTGGTCACCCAGTCAAAGAAATCTATCAGATTTGTCTGGCATGACCTTCCGCTGTGAATCCATGCTGCCTTGGGTCCTGAGCCCCTCTGGCCTCTAGATACTCAACAATTCTTTTCCTTCAAAGTGATTCCATCATTTTCCCTACCACTGAGGTTAAACTAACAGGTCTGTAGTTTTCTGCTTCTGCCTTGCTCCCACTTTTGTGAAGGGGAATCATATCTGCCCTTCTCCAGTCCTCGGGTACCACCCCATCCTCCCATGATTTGTTAATGAGGGTATTCAGTGGTGTCACTAGTTCTACCCTTAGTTCTTTTAGAATTCTGGGATGGATCCCATCAGGCCCCATTGCTTTGTCCACCTTCAGTTTTAAGAGTTCTTTCAGAACCCTTTCTTCTGTAAATGGGCTGGTATCAACTTCTGTATCCAGAGTGTTTCTACTGTTTGTTTTAGGTACCTCCCCCACTTCCTTTGTAAATACTGAGCAAAAATATTTGTTTAGTATCTCTGCCTTTTCACAGTCACCCTCTGCCCCCCTCCCTCCTCTTTATTAAGCCTCACTAACCCTCCCTTGGTCTTCCTTCGCTCCCTGATGTACCTATAAAAGGTTTTATCCCCCTTCTTAACTGAGTTGGCTATTTTTTACTCGGTTTGGGCCTTTGCTGTTCTGACTGCCTTCCCAGCTTCCTTTTGCTTTAACTGATACAGTTCTCTGTCCTGCTCCTTCTGCGATTCCTTGTACTTCCTGAATGCTTTCTTTTTCTCTTGAACCTTCACTGCCACTTCCTTTGAGAACCATAGTGGTTTCTTACATCGTTTCATTTTATTTGCTTCACACAAAGGCTTGTTACCTCTGTGATGGCAGTTTTTAATTTTTCCCATTGTTCTTCCACCCCTCCTTCCTGCCCATTTGTACCTTGGTGAGTAATTTTATGATGTTATGATGCCACAACAGAAGGCCACACAGAGCCCAGTGATGCGCCTTCTTTCTGTTTTACTTGAAACATGACAATCATTTAAAAATATTTCACTGGTACTCTGTTTTAGTCTCTCCCCAATAATCAGGGGGCCCCCAGCAGCCACAGGTTTCGCTGGTGACTAAAATTGGCTATGCTTCTTAGAAAGGCTACCAAGATGTGTTCTGAATCCTGGAAAGGGAAACCAAAAATTCACAAAGGTTGTCTATGGTAAATCATAATAGTGGAAAACATGTCTGTTACATATGTAGCAAAGTGGTTAGGCAGTGTGGTTTAGGGGTTAGAGCTTGAGAAACAAAAAATCAGATTCAAACCATACCAGAGTCAAATACTGGTGTGACTCTTGTGACAGGGAGCTCCTGCCACTCTTGAGGACTGACCTTTTCTTAAATCTGTTGCAACAGTTCTTTTGTTTCTTAGCCTACCTAATCTATCCTTTACAATTTCTAGTCCAGAAGCTTGGCCACCTATGGGTTCCCCCCCTTCCCTTTCTCGAATATGCTATAGAGTCTTCATTAATTTTCCTTTTCCCTTTCAGATCCTCGTACAGGGAGGTTATAGTGGTGACCTCCAAGCATATGTAAAACAGGTTGTATTTATCGTTGTTGGATTTAGTATGTAATAGCACTATGTCATAAAATACCTTGAGGTATATACCTTATGTTTATGAAACCTGTAAATGTTGAAAAGACCATGGCACTAGGTGTTTTTGATAATGGTAAAAAGTACTAGGTGACTATTATAGAAATTAAGTTTGTTGTGCTATTTAAAATGCATGTAAATTGCTGTAAACTAAACAAGTCTAAAATGTCATGGTGATTTACATATATCCCATGATGCTTTGCATTATGAAAGTATGTATGATGTATTTCTTTGATACTTGATTTGTTGCCAATGCCCTTTTGGGGAACCCTTTTTTTCTGTGTTTCTGCACTGAGGTTCTTTGTTTTTAGCTTTTTTTTTTTTTTTATTTCTCTCTCTTTTTGAGCCCCCACCACCCAAGAAAATGGGGCCCACATAGGGATGAAGGGTTTTCACTGAAAAGTGGTTAGATCAGAGATCAGTGTCAGTAGGTGCTGGCTAAGTGCAGAGAAAGGACATTCATAGTCTGTTGTTGCAAACTGATGTGCTGAAGAAGGAATATGCTATTGCTAAAGGTTTCTTGTTGTATTTTAAATAAACATCACACAGAGACTGTGTGTGTTGAACCTGAAGTTCGGTGTCTGGTCCATCTGTTATCCCACAGCCCCTCCACAACCCTGAGCAAGTCGCTTAATCTCCCAGTACTCTAGTCCACACAGCTACAGAAATAGGTAGAAGCAGGACCCCACTGACGAGATGCTGCAGCATGTTAAATGAAGTGAATTCCTGCTCAATAACTGCTGCAGTTGTACAAGGGAGTTCCGCAGAACATGGTATGAGTGAAGCAGCTGACTGGGAGTTCGAACAGGACACACTCCCCGTCAGTGACTGGTCAGCCTCTTCTAGCAGATGCTGGCATGCAGACTCTTGAAAAGACTCAAAACATGTTCAAAAGGACACTGTCAACCCCCCCCCCGATCTCAAGTTGTCCCCAATTTAAAAAACACGCTATGACTGCTCACATGCTGATGTAGTTGGTCAGCATGATTCCGATTTCCTTTTTTAAAAGTGAAAAAGACTGCTCACCATACTGGTGTTATCACACACAAATTGTGTGTTTACAGTCTTTGATCAACTCACACTGCATCTTTCTTGGACTTGGTAATACCCCCACCAGTGGTTCACAGAAAGCGAGTACTAGCCTACTTTACTCACCATTTTTTTAAGAAATACTCTTTCAAAACTTTTTTTAAGCATATCAATACTTATCCTAACCCTTGGAGATGGCTCCACAATTGCTTCAAAAAGAGCTGTTTTTCAAAGTTTAAAGCACTTTTGCTCATCAAAATTATATTTTACTCACCTAATGTTAACAATGGTGAGTACATAGCTGGCCCGCCAGTGCAGCAGTAGAGCTACCGCTTATGACACTGATGACCCGGGTTCATGAACGAGCCTAGGTCATCAGAGGGCCAGCCGGGGGGGAAGAGGACTTAACATCCTAGGGATGCTCTCCTCCTCCAGGGAGGGAGGGAGAGTTGCTATACCCACTGCAACACTGCCGCTTGGTAACCACAGGTGGCAGTGCAGGTTGGGATGCTATGACAGAGGGGAAGACATTGGCTGGGGTCCAGAGCAGCAGCACGTCTCTGCGTGCGCATGTCTCCTTGGGCTCCCTTGCACACCGCCGTCCTCGGGGACTACCTGCGGGGAACAAGCTACAGGAAAAATCCATGTGCCTTAGAACCTCCTGAATCAGCCCTGCCCTGAACATGGCTGTCACGGGGATTGCTGTGAAATGACCTATCCCTTGGGATGGCCCCACCATGAGGGGGTGAACTTGTGGGGCTGATATCCCATGGGGGGCGTGTTTTGGTGCTGGGGCTGGTTCAGGGATAAAGCAACTGCCAGGTAACCAAAAAATATTATTAATAATAATAAACATTATTTATAAGCGCAATATCTAAAACCAAAGTGCTGTACAAGCCTTAAAACAGTTACAACTGATAAAACAATAACCAATTAATTCAGGACAAAACTATAAATACAGACAGGAGCAGAATGTTATATGGAATCACCAAAGAGATGTCAGAACAGATAGGTCTTCAAAGCTGTCTTAAAGCTTTCCATGTTCTGGCACTCTCAAATCTGATGAGGTAGAGAATTCCACAGGGATGGGGCTACAAACATAAAAGCATGAGAACTGAATGTTTTCAACTGAACCCTGGGAATCTCTAACAACCCCTCACCAGCAGAGCAGAGTGAGCAGACAGGACAGTAAGGGTTCAGAAGCTCTTGCAGGTAGCCCAGACCCTGTCTGTACAGGGCTTTAAAGGTCAGGAGACTGACCTTGAAGGTGATCTGCCATTGAACATGCAGCCAGTGCAGTTCATGCAGCACAGGTGTGATGTGGCTCAAACGAGGAGGCCCCGTCAGAAGCCGCGCCGCAGCATTCTGCACCAGCTGCAAGCAGCGGATATCAACCTCTGGAAGCCCTAGGTAGAGGGAGTTACAGTAGTCCAGGCACGAGGTCACAAAGGCGTGGATCAGTGTCGGAAGGTCTCCAGATGGAACAAGGTGTTTAACCCGAGCGATGTTCCTAAGATGGTAAAATGAGGACTTGACAACTGTGGACACCTGTGAACACAGTGTCAGCCTATTATCAACAATCATCCCCAGGTTTTGCACCTGCTGAGAGGAAGGCAGCAGACTACTCCCGAGCCAAAGCCCAGAAGGACGCCCTGCTACTGACCCCTCTATCCAGAGGCCAGGATCCACAACCAACACCTCAGTCTTATCAGAATTTAATTTCAGCCAGCTGGATTTTATCCAGTCCTGGATTTCTGTGAGGCAGCTGTTGAAGACTGAGACTACACTATCCTGGTCGGGCGCGAAAGACAGGTAGAGCTGGGTATCATCTGCATAATAGTGAAACCTCAGCCCACACTGTCTTACAATGTCTCCTAGAGGCAGCATGTATACCGCAAATGACACTGGGGAGAACACAACGAGCCCTGAGGGACCCCATAAGGCATGGAGAATGAGTCTGAGGAAAGCAACCCAGACCCCACCCTCTGAAACCTGCCAGACAGGAATGATTGAAACCCTCTAAGGACTGAACCTGCCGGTCCACAGATGACCCTCAGGTGCTCAAGCAACACCCCATGGTCCACAGTGTTGAAAGCTGATGAGAGATCAAGGAGCACCAAGATGGAATGGCACTTCTGATCTCTAGCCATCAGGAGATCATTGAGCACCCGAATCAGAGCCATATCGGTACTATGCCTCTTCCAAAAACCGGACTGGAGAGGATCGTAGATATCATGGTTGGTAAGATGATTCTCCAGCTGCAGTGCACCTGCTTTCTCAATCCTTGCTTACAAAGGGAAGGTTAGAGATAGGTCTGTAGTTAGCCAAGCAATTAAAAAAAAAAAAAAAAAAAAGGATGAGCACATTACTCTTGAATGCCAACGTTATTTGGAGCACTGCCCCCAAAAGTCTAGCCACTCATGATGCAGCAGAAAGTGAGGAGATTATTTCATCATGAGTGGTTACATGGTGTTCCTAATGTTGATGAAGTATGCAATAAGTGTAGATCAAGGACTTGAAACAAAACACAGGTACAGTTACACCATTTTTATGCATTTTAGTTTTACTAAGAAAGGAGACAAATAAAACAACCAGCAACATCAAGGAATTTTTGAGAAGGCAAACAATCATAAAATGTGGGTTTTCAACTAGAAATAATATAATGCAATAAGATTTCAAAGTGTCTCTTTAAGATATTTGGGTTTCTGCTGGCAAGAGATCTATTTTCAACTGAGTAACTGTAGGTTTGTTATTTTGTTTAAAAAACTGTAATGCTGCTTCAAAACTGAGCACTAGGGCCAGTCAAGAGACAAGGCAGCAATGTGCTGTGTTTCCACCTGAGGGAGCTGGACTCCCAGGAGAGGACAGCATTCCCACAGTGCAGCAGGAAGGGGGGTCCAGAAGCATCATGACGAAGAGAGACAGCTTTTGGAGTAGAGGCATTTTCTCTCACACACACACACACACACACACACACACACACACACACACACACACACACACACACCACAAAACAGCACTAGCAGGTTTCAACTTTTAAGACAGCTGGTCACACATGCCCTCACAACTAGATGGCGAGATGTAGCTGGGTTTTCCAGCACCATGCTGGGGAATGGGAAAATGGGCATTTAGCTCACATAAAACTAAAGTTTGCAATAAAACTGTGTACAGTACAAGAAGCAGAATTGATTTAGAAAGCTCACTACTTGTAATTCACAACTCCTCTTTCACCTGTATTTCCATCCAACATGTATACTGGCATACAACAAACATTTTCAACCGCATCAGTCAATTCAGGTTCTGAGTTAAATGGAGTCACTACTTGAAACTCCCTATTGTAATCTGATCAGATAATCACCCAGTTTTGGCGCTTACCTCATCAGTTCCTTTCAGCTTTGCACACTTCTGCATCATGGTCTCAGTACCTCTTCTACACTGTTCGAACACTGCAGTGTGGGCGGGTGTGTCCCAGTTCCAAACAAAGGGTACAAATTAACTGAGAAGCATGTGATGCACTGGCATACATGCAACCCAGTGGTTAATTCTCATATCTACTTACAGTAACAATGACTTTACCCTACCTTTTAGCATATTTGAAGCACAGGTTGTTTGAATGCCTGCTGTACTAAAGTTGTCCTTAACTGCAACAGGAATTCCATCTAGAGGTCCGAGTGGCTCACCTGTGTCCAAGAGTAATTAAAATGACATGATGTGAAATTGTTTTAACAGACACATTACTTGCTAGTTACACTACTGATGTCCACTGCTATGTAGAAGATGCTGAAAAATCACCAGATGGTATGTTAAAATTAGATTTATAACTAGCGGAAGGTCACAAGTTATAACTGCGAAAATAACTACCACAAAATTACTGGTTTATGGTATTGTAAATCAAAATGAAAAACTGCTGAACCAGAACTTGGAACTAAATGTAAATTTTACTTGCCAGAAATAACTGGGAATTCACATAAGCAAAACCCTTAAAGACATGCTGGAGAAAACTATGGTATTTATTTGAAAAGGTGAAACTTGGTTTTAAAAGTGGAACTTGTAGCCAATGTGAATTTCTACAGTTTGTGACCTTATTACCTATATCTTTTCTTGATATTAGTAGCATATCTTTCTCATATTCCCAAGATTTATATAGGCAGATTAAAAAGGATAACATACAAACTTTTTGAGGGTAGCAAAATAAAGACTTGCCTTCCAGATTACAAAATAAACAGACTTCTCAGCTGTACATTCTATTACCGTAGTTAGCTGGCAGTGGAAAACCCCACCAAAGCATATGAGGATACCTGAATATCATCAAATGCCATAAGTTGCACTGAATTCTGAAAACAATTAGTTGGGTATATCAGCTACCTTTGCTGTCAGAGAATCAAAATATATTTAATGTTTGGAGTGAAGGGGGCACCAGATGTCCCAGCTGCAGTGGAGCCTGCGGTTATGCAAGTAATCGAGGTTCAGGAATGAACTCGAGTTGCCAGCACTTGGGTGGCTTGGCTGGGGACGACATCCCAAGTTGGTGTTGGTGGCCCTGTGGTCTGCTACTGTATCGATCCCTGCGGAAGGTCAGGGGACTTGCTCCTCCACAGGGGCAGTCTGTGACATTAGAGGTCAGTGACAGGAATGTACAGCGTCAGTAGGGGTGCCAGGAGGCATACCTCTCAAGTGTCCCTGATTTTCAGGGATGTCCCTGATTTTGCCTCAAAATTTTACTCTGTCCCTCCTAAAATTTGTGCTTTTGTGGCTAAACAGTGGGGACTTTAAGCACAAAACAATGTCAAGCATTAAAATTATAGACTTGTTCTTCTTTAGAAAATGCATTTTGCACTAAGCCCCATATTCTACCAGCTTTCTGGGTGGATAGCTTTAATTTTGAACATGTGTCCCTGATTTTGGTCCTTTGTCCCTGATTTTTTTTAAGCCTTGTCCCTGATTTATGAGGCAGGAGGTTGAGAGGTATGCCAGGAGGTATCCTGTGACATTAGCGGTCAGAGACAGGCATGCACAGCGTCAGTAGGGTGCCAGGAGGTATCCTGTGACATTAGAGGTCAGTGGCAGGAATGCACAGCATCAGTAGGGTGCCAGGAGGCAGAAAATTGGGAGAAAACCTGAAGCGGCCACCAGGATGAAGCACCGGTATGCCTAGGCACTGTGCACTTGCCTGATTCCCAAAGAGACTGTTTGTGGTGTTAATGAGGCATGCCTGCATTGACCGGGGGAGGGGGAGATGAAATGGAGAACTAGAAAAGTTGGAAGACCAGTGAAGAGCCATTTTCAATTTGGAGATAAAAACAATTTAATAACAGTGTCTCCAATATATAGATCCGAACTGTGGCAATAATGGAAGAGACATGTTTTGCCAAAAATTGGAAAAGGAACTACTTATCTACTTCTTCCCCAGCTTATAAAGGTAAGGAGCATACAATATTGTAAAACTTGGTGAAAACCAACTTACAGTTTTAGACTAAAGCGACTGTCAGATATTTCCAGATAAGAGATATTTTAACAGTGATTTACGCAAGCAATAATACCCGACAGGGTGGGTGGTATTGGGCAATACCGGACTGCCCTGGGGCATAATGAGGCCCAACCCCACAGGTGGAGGGCCTTCTAGCCCCTGGAAGGTCCAGTATTGCCCATAACACCCACCCTGGAGAGTATTATTGTGCTTGGAAAATGGGCTTTTTTTTTTTTTTATTAAAGTGATTTCTTAAAGAAAAGAGCATGTAAAATATTAATAAAAAAGTATTAGAAGCAGCATCTTCCTTAAAATAGTGCCTTGTCTGAAATACCACTAGAGGGTGTTGCTGCCTTTAATAGCCCTTGTTTGTACTTTGCAGTGCATCTCTTTAGTTTATTAGTTTATGTTTTATTAGTTTTCACTCAGTAACCCCTTCCCCAATTTACTCGTAGGAGCGCTAGATATTTTTTTTTCACATGAAAAAACTTGATTTTGTTGACTAATATCAGCGGGGAGCGATCGGGTGACAAGGTAGAGCAAGGATGCCAGGCTGTGATGGAAGCAGGACATGGAAGTGCATCGCGGGTTAAGGGAGCTGTTTTTCAAAAGAAGTTGTTCACTAATTAAATGAGGTAAATTTAGGTGTTTTGTCCTGTCTCTGCTGGGCAGTTTTGAGCAGGGTGAGCTCCGCAGGATCGAGAGAATGTGGCCAAGCTGCAGTTACCGGTGTTTCCTAAGTTCACAGAAACAAGTTGTCAGCTTGGTGCAGCTACTTGATCAGCCGGTGTTTGGGGTAGCGTAGGGCGATGTGATTTTTTTCTGTGCCAGTGAAAGGAAAAAGAAAAATAATGTGCCATAATTGTAAACGGAATGTCTTGTGAGATTGGGGGGGGGATACATACTGGCTAATATCAGACGCTCGGTAAATCTTGGTTACCGAGAAAAAAATGGCGGCTTTCAGTTTGAAATTTGTGGTGCCCTTTTGATATTGGTTATGCGACATGTTGGCAGTGGCACTTTTTCTAAGCCGGGCATCTATCAAAACTTAACGTACCCCCCGCTAGGATTTTCAGCCAATGACAGAACTCATACTATCTTGCCCATTTTCTAAAATAGGTTAATCTTTGGTGTACACATTTTTTTTTTTTATGTCTAAGAATATGCCACAATCTGTGTGGTTAAAACAACTCAGTCTTGTTTTGGAGATCATGTGCCTATGTGACAGTCAAAACTTCTCTACTGTTGAAGTTGTCTCCCATAATTACATCAAAGAAGAGGTCTTGTATCACCCCACAACCTGCACCCCTTGACCCCTTTTCCACCTCATGATAACCCATGCCATTTGCATCAAGACCAAAGGGCCTATAAATCCCCAAATTCTGGAAAACTAACCTGGCAGAATCTGTTACTTCTCTAGCAAATCTTGCATAATCACTGAAATGGTTAACACCGGAGTATTTCAAACCCTCTGGAATTTTACCAGTAACAAATGGCAGAGTGCATATGACAAGCAAAAAACTGCACCACTCTGCCATATTCCTGCGGTGCGGTTTTTTGCTTGTGCTATGCTCGATTTTCTCCTCGCACACTCGTGGACTGTGGAGCGGTACTGCTTGATCAGAGTGCATATGAATAGAGTTATGGGGACTACAGGCTCTGTACTGGCCACTAGCTGCTCCTCTCTCAAAGAGTTATCACTCTGCCCCTTATCTGTATTCTTTTGGAAATCACAAGATGCAGTGGTCCCCTCCCCCTCAGGATGAAACACTCTGTAATTTGATGTCCCACTTTCCCGCATGACAAGGGAGCAACTAAGTCTGAATTGCACTGGGTCCTGCAGTGTCCTGCAAGATATTACAGGCTGAAAACTATGATGATGCACTTCATCCTGGCTGATGACACCGCAAATGCCTCTGTATCTGGCACACATAACACCACTTCTCCTGAGACTCATTCGTTTTGGGTGCATTGGTGTTTTTGCCCTGGGTTCAGTCCAAGGCTGGTCTGTCTTAATCTGCCCCCGGGTGTTCCTTTAATAACAATAATATTCATGTACAGTATATGTATTAAAAAATGTATGATAAACAGGAAATGTTACAGCCGCTTTAGACATTGACCAATTTAAAATGGCATTCTTATAAACAATAACTAATTACTTAGGCAGCTGCATAATACTTTACACAATTTAAATAGAAATTCAACATAAAATACATATCAAATCCTTTACAAACAGTATGTCAGTAATCACCCAACATATTTTAACATATTAAACAACATGAAGGACTGAAGAAAATTTCCATAAACTATTCCTTTATCCTGGCGAATGAGACATTAGGACCGTCTTTTAATCTAAAGCTACTCAGGAGCGAGTTCCAACGTTTAGTTCCACTACAGAAAAACCACATTTGACCTTTTTTGGTTCTAAAATGTGGTACTTCAAATTCACTACCCAGTAATGCACAGATACCTGGCTTTATTGACGGAACTGTGAACACACTGCACCTGAAACAGAAGCCGTTTTTTGTTTTACACATTTGTACATTAGCTTCCCCACATGTAGTTTTCACCTTGCTCTAAGGGGAAGCCAGTTTAACTGGTAAAAGAGTACATTGCTACGAGCTGTGAAACACCCAGTATGAATCTAGCCACACTGTTAAGCAACAAAGTTCATTTATTCAAAAGATGGTCTCCTGCACCACTGCACACTAGATCTACATAGTCTATATGACAAAACATTGGCTTTCTTGTATTTAGATGGAGAAACGCACTTTGCATGACCAATAAACACTGTTAAAAAATATTTAAGAAGTTTGAGTCTTCCTCAGCCCCGCAAAGCTTAGTTCTGGTAGCCCCTTCATAGGCAAGACTCGTCCGATTTAACTTATTTTTTAAGTGAACTAGAAAAAGGTCAGGAAGAGCATCCGGATAACACCCCCAAACACACAGACACACTCTCTCTCCTTTCTTCTCCATTAAGCCATCACAGTTTGGGGCCATGTTAGGGACACCTGTCAGGGTAACCTGGAATACGCTGCAGCAGCCCATACTAAGACAGCAACTGTCCCTGACCCTACAGAGCATGTGTGATCCTTTACTGGCATCGAAAAGGTTTTGCTGGACTTGGGGGGGGGGGTGGGTGTTGTTAAACTGCTACCAAAACGTGAAGGGTACTGGATCTTTAAGCTCAAAGCAACGACAGGCAGAGGTCTGAATGATAAAACTGAGCTAATCCTATTTCTATAATCCTATTTAAGGCAGCACTACTAGCAGTAGCGTTAAGTATTACGTGAGCCGCAATATTTTAAACTATGACATGGCAACAACTCCCATTACAGTATCTGTAAATTTCAAAGTTTCAATTATTAACTATGTGTGTTAATGTTACGTTCACTTTACAGTATATAGCAGTTGTAAATCCCACCTGGTCATCCTTTAAAAGGTATGTATAAACATGTTGCACTTATTCCTTATGCAGTGGCATTAATAGTTTGTAGTTTATTTACATCCCACAAGCTCACCTATCTTCAGTGTCTCTGTTTTTCTGTAAATTTTGCTGACTGCACACTATATTCTCTTTTCCATACCTTTCAGTATACTCTGCTTTGGCACTTAATACTCCTTTCTGGTCTTTGCCTTCACAGGGTGGTCTCTTTCATCCTACATGCAGCATGGACAAAAGAAAACACACTGTGAATGCAAAGACCAGAAAGTCCTCTGAAGAAGCCCATATAGGGTGAAACGTTGGGGCGCCCGTAATGAATAATGAATGGAAAGAACTGGACAGTATAAGGCTATATTTTTTTTAAGCTTTTTGAAAAAAAGCAGTAGAGCTCCCCCTGCCCACTTTAAAGATACCAGTTACTGTTGCAGGGGATAGCTCACCAATGAACGACTGTATACTCTATATGGTGCAGTTATCTACAGCAACACTTTGTTCTGGGATACGTCAGTGACCTCCTAGCTTGAACCTCTTTAGTGTTTCAACTGAAATCTCAAGTTAATGACCTTTTTTCATGTTCATAGGTTTCCAAAACCATGTGGCAAAAAACTTTCTCTGTGGCTAATCCAACCTGCTGGAACCAGATCCTGATCACTACCAAAGATTCAAGGAACATCTGATACTGTACTTCAAGAGAACCATGTTCAAACATCTTATTCATGCCTCTAACTGCTTGTCCTGTCCCCTCTTCTAACCTTTCTATACTGTCTTCTTTCATAAACCCACTATACAGTACTCTTCCACACATTCGCTCACTTAGCCCATGACTCGCTTAAGATTTGTTGCTTCCATTTTACTACAACCGCATTCTAGCATTTGACTTCTCAGTCTTAAATAGATTTAACTACATTTTATGTTAATTGTAAAAGTATCCTAGAAACTGAATAGTTTAATTTTGTATGCAATATAACTGTTCAACTCTGCTGCTCTATTGTCTCCCAAGGCCTTCTCTGAAACTAGATGCATCACTTAAATGAGCCTATCCTGGAGTGTGTAAATCCTAAACAAATAGAACAAATACATATGGGCAACTGGGAAGGCTGGTAAGAAAGTCGGGGGGGGTCCAAGGTAGAGATAGAACTCAGAGAACTCAGGTTCACAGAGGTGTGAGGAGTGATGCAGGGAGACAAAGCATTCTTCAGATACATAAGGAGAAGGGTAAGGTCAAGGGAGGGCATATTGAAGCAAAAAAAGAAAAGCAAGATGGCTGGGAGGAGAGGGACAGAGGCAAGGCAGAGATACAGAACCAATACTTTAGTAATTATCAGTGAAAAAGAGGGGCCTCTGTCAGAATGTATGGTGAGGGGGTAGTGGAAGGTGGGCGCCCAAATGTATGGGCCAAAGAACAGAGGAAAGGGTGTTGGAAGGGCTAAAGGGGCTTAAGGTGGACAAATCTATGCAGTTTGATGGGCTGCATCCTAGGATGCTCAAGGAGGCAGCTGAAGCCGGCCTGGTGGCGCTGAGGGTTGAGGCGTTGAATGTCACACCTCACGCCACGCCGGCGACCCGGGTTCTGGAACAAGCCGGGAGTTGGCGGGATCGCGGAGGGAAGAGATTGAGCATCCGGAGGACTGCTCTCTCTTCCAGGGAAGGTGGGATGTTGCTCACTCTCCAGCGACCTCTGGTGGTGCCAAGGTGCACCAAATGGGCAAGCACGGTGAACACTGGGGGTGGGCGGAGTCACGGCATTACGTTGCCTTGCTAGCCGTGCTCCGGAGAGATGGGAAGGGGAAAAAAAGCACAAAAAAAAAAAAAAAATACCCCAGCTCCCGAGAAGATGACGAGGGCTCCTGGGATCTCCCTCTCATCCCCAATGCAGGACCACGCCACATCAAAGATCCGGGGCGACCTCTTGGAGGGATGGACCCTCTAACTTAAGTAAAGAGCCGCCGAAGGTGGGCGGGCCCTGTTCCGGGGGGGTGATCCGGAATGCTGGGAAGTTCCTCTGAGAGGGGTGAGCCGATGGTGGCTGGTCACTAAGGGGAGTAGTAGGGGCAGGATCGTGTGGGTACCTCCGAAGGATGCCTCGTTGGAATACCGGTGCATAAATAAAGTTAAAAAAAAAAAAGAGGCAGCTGAAGTAATAGCCACTCCACTCGCAGATGTTTTTAATTATGCGTTGGCCACGGGGTGGAGGCCAATATATGTGGTCCCATTGCACAAAATCTGAAACACACACAAACTAGGAAACTATAGCTTAGTCAGTTCAATGTCTATAGTGGGGAAGGTAATGTAGCCCATACTAAGGAAAGAACTGGTGGACTTCTTAGAAGGGCATGGGCTGCAAGACCCCAGGCAACATGGATTTACTAGAAGGACTTCTGGGTGACCAGGTTGGCTGATAAAAGGCTGGCAAATGATAGAATATACATGGACTTTAGCAATACTTTGACTCAGTCTCCCACATGAGACTAGTCAAGAAACTAAGGCACCTAGCAGTGGAAGAAATGTTGGCAGCTTAGGCAGAAATCTGGCTAAGGGGAAGGGTGCAAAGAGCAGCAGTAAACGGGGAGTTGTCAAAGCTAAGGGAGGTCACAAGCTGAATGCCATCAGTACTAGGACCTGTCTTTTCAATGCATTCATATGTGACATAGGAGAAGGCATAGAAGGCAAGATCTGCCTGATTGCAGACATACGAACATACGAAAATGCCAGCAGATTAGGCCTTGAGGTCTATTGTGTCTGCTCAAGATGCTGCTCACAGCTTGATAACTGTGGCTGCCCCCGCTCCCTTCTCCCTTCCATCCTCTGATTTCCATGGTCTTTACCCTTCCAACCTGTATCCTACCCAGGTATCTATCACATCCCTTCTTAAAATCTCCCACCAAGTCCCTTGATATTAACTCCTCAGGTAACACATTCCAAGGTGTCACCACCCTTTCTGTGAAGTAATGCTTTCTCAGGTGTCTTCTGTACTTCCCACCAACCAGTTTCAGGCTATGCCCCCTCGTGGTCCCTTCCTCCCTTCAGTCTGAACCCCCCCCCGGCAGTGTTTACCCTATTAATATCCTTGAAGAATTTAAAGGTCTCACTCATGTCCCCCCTAACCCTTCTGTCTTCCAGGGAGTACATGTTTAGTTCTCCAAGTCTCTCCTCATAGGGCTCATTCCAAGGATCATCTTAGATACCCTCCTCTGGACTTTCTCCAGGAGCATAATGTCCTTCTTGAAGTAAGGGTGTTAGAACTGCACACAGTACTCCAAGTGTGGCCTCACCAAGGATTTGTACAGTGGCAGAATTACCTCCTTCCTTCTTGAAGTGATCCCCCTAGCAATGCACCCCATCATTTTGTTTGCCTTAGTCGCTGCTTTCCTGCACTGATATGAGTGATTCATTTTACCAGTGATCACTATTCTCAAATCTTTTTCTTCCTTAGAGACTGTTAACTGCAGCCCCCCCCCCCAACTGTAGCTGTACCCTGGATTCCTAGCTCCCAAGTGAAGTACACTGCATATTCCTTACGTTAAACCCCAGCTTCCATGTGACTGACCACTGTTCTAGTCTTTCTAGGTCTTCCTGGAGTGTCCTCTTTCCCTTCTCACTGTCCCCCACCGCACCTAGTTTGGAGTCATCAGCAAACAGGCTCATATTACTCCTAACTCCCACCACAATGTCTGAAATGAAAGCAATGAATAACAATGGACCCAGAACTGAACCCTAGGGGACCCCGGTAATGACCCTCCCTTGGTGTTGATAGCTCACCCCCTACCACCACCACCTGCTGTTGTCTGTCACCCAGCCAATTCCCAATCCACCTCACCAACCTTTTCCCCACCCCCAAGTCAGTTAGCTTGCCCAGCAGTCTCCCATGCGGCACCGAGTCAAACGCCTTACTGAAGTCCAAATATAGAACATCAACTGGCCTACCACCATCCAGAGATCTTGTCACCCAACCAAAAAGCTCAACCAGGTTAGTCTGACAAGATCTCTCCTTTGCAAAACCATGTTGCCTGACATCCTGAAGTCCACTTACCTCCAAGAACTCCACTAGCCTTTTCTTCAATATGCTTTCCAAAAGTTTCCCCACTATGGATGTCAATCTAATCGGTCTATAGTTTCCCGGTTCATCCCCTAGATCCACTCTTATGGATGGGCACTACATGCGCCATTCTCCAGACCAATGGTACACTTCCCGTTTGGAGGGAGGAGTTGAATAACTCAGTCAGTGGTGCTGCGAAGACATCCGCCAGCTCTTTTAGGACTCCGGGGTGGATCCCATCTGGACCGGAGGCATTGTCTGTCCTTAACGACCTAAGGCCCTCCCACACTCTCTCCACCAGTATCTCATCACAGGTTAGTGACCCCCCCTCCCCACCCATTGCCTTAATCACCCCCTTTGGAATTGGACCAACCTTTTCCCTCACAAAGACAGAGCAGAAGTACTCGTTTAGTACCTCAGCCTGCTCCACTCCCTCATCAACCCACTCACCCTCCTTTTTATCCTGGTGATCTGCCCCCTACTATTCCTCTTCTCCCTGATATATCTAAAAGAATTCCTTACATTCCCCCCTCCCTGGTCCTCTGTGCCAATCTTAGCTCTTTGGTTGCTTTGGCTGCCCTTACCACCCTGCTCATCTCCTTCGATTTCATATAGTACTCTTCTCTGTCCTTCTCCTTACGTGTTTTCCTGTAGTACTATTATTATTCCATGTTGGGGAAAGATGTGGACCTGAACCAGATGACATCAGGCAGCTGTGTGTGAGCTGAACAACCTCAGTTGTGAGAGAACTGAAGATCATCAGGGGCTTTCATAGTGACGATTGACCGTGAGGAGCCTGAGTGAGTACTCTTGTACCCCCTGGTGCAAGAAAGAAAGCAATCATAGTAAATATGGGCCGTCTTGTCCAAGTGATTGTCAAGTAACCACGTTCCATGGTCTGCATCCTACAGATGCGCATAACCTTAGCCCAGCACAGGTAGACCTCTATTGAATCTGTTTCTGCCGATTTGTGACTGTCTATTGGGTCTGCACCCTACAACTGCGCATAAACGTAGCCCAATGCGGATGAACCTCTATTAAGGTGTTTTTTCTGATTTGAGACTGTCCATTGGGTTGGCACCCTCCTGCTGCATATAACCTTAGCCCAGCGTGGGTGGACTCCTTTTATAGATCTGTTTGATGACCATGTCTGTTCAGGGGGTACCCAACGAGAGCCCTGGACAGACTAGTAAATGTGCTGAAATGTACTTGTGTTAAATATCTGGTTGGGATGTCCTGTGGAGCTGCCAGCCATAGCCACACTGCCACTCTAATGGACTGAGACCCCGGAAGTAAGTTGGACTGGCCGATACAATCTGGAAATGACAGTTTTCTACCCAACTCGATTATGTCTTAAAATATACATGTACTGGGTGTGACAAACATAAATGTGCTGAATATTCAGGATTGCCAGTCCATGTTCCCACCAATGTAACCAGGCTGGTTACCTCCACCTCAGTTGTTCAGTCTGCAATAAGCAGGGCAATCCCTGCTCCACTTCCAAAAGCAGGGCAACCCCTGCACTTCTGCCAAGAGTCGAAAGTTGTTTGTTAAAATGCTCAAAAGTTAAAATCCTTTTTCCCCTCTTAAATTAAAGTCAGCCAACTCCAAAGCTGCAACATCCACCATACCTGCAACCATCCTGGACTTTGGTAACTGGGTACCCAGGGTATACTGTGAGATTGCAGGGTTTCATACAGGTCTGGGAACTGGTACCAGTGGTGGGGAAATGAAATGTGTTCCATCTGGTAAATGCAGTTTAGATAGCCAGGCCTCTGGGTATCATTCCCGTTGCTCTAATGTGATTTCTTTCTACTTAATCTGTTACTTTCCAGCTGGAGGACTTCACCAGCACAAACCACATCAATTGTACATTTTGTAAATATAATCACTGCATAACCTCTACTCCTCCTGTTTCCCCATTCCTAACTCCTATGTACCCTAAATAAATATTATTGTTACTGTTTTTCAGATGGTTGTCGTGAGCACATTATTAGAGAGCTTCTTTAATTACAAAATGTCTGAAATGTGGGGAAATGTTATTGGGTCATATGTTGGAGTGGCAAATGGTAGTAGTGGATGGTATAACATCTCAGGGCGTTGTACCAGGTAACAGCTAGCCCACGTTAAAGTTAGACCCTGAGTGGATGCACTGAGCATTATGAAACCTTAATAGAAAGAATCAGCCTAATGTAAGTTTGGGAATCCAAACCTCTCAGCTTACATCCTTAGTAGTAGGCAGGGGTGTAACTCTAGGAGTAGCGCCACCTAGGGGTTACATATGGATTACGACAGAGAACAAAATCCTGTCTCTTGTTTCTTGACCTATTTGTGCTTGGCTGAGTTTTTAGTATTACATAGAAACACAGTTCCTTCGTGTTTCTAGTTAACTTCATGTAGGAAAAATCAACTGTTTATGTTACTAAAATTACTACTTTATGGACTAAGCACATTATTTTATTTTTATATGTTAAAACGAATGTTACATAATACCACTAAAACTGTTGTACACATACTCAAATTACAAAACATACTGTACCTTTCTTAAACCTTTCCTCTGCTGCTTTAGCCTGCTGAAGTGCAGTATCTTCTGCGACAGTGATGTAGGCATTCAGGAATTTTCTCTTTTTAATGAAGGAGAGACATTCATGACAAAGTTCTGTTGGACTAACTCTGCCTTCCCTTAGTGCTACAGATACCTGCAATCGCACAAGTAAAGAGCAGTTAGTTGATCTTTCCTTCTCCAATCTATTAATATTTGCTTCAAAATCCCATTAGTCAAGCAAACTGCTTTATAGCAGAAAGGCAAATGTTAATATCCATCTCATTAAGCTAGTGCTCACCATATAAATATTTAGCAATCTAAACCATTCTGATTTCCACTGGCAGACTTTTCTTCAAAGCAAGTGGTCTTGTGAAACAAAAAACATGATGATGATGAATTTGCAAAATGATGTAAAAATTCATCAATACTGGGTCTGCAGATTACTATTTATTTTAATTTACCATGCTTTATACCCACGTTCTCTCGACCTGTCCTTTCTCCTGCTGCCCCCCACCCCGGCCCCGTCACCTCATCTCCGAGTCTTACCTTCTAACTACGCAAGTGCCCAAGATCACCCCCCACCCCGTGGCAGAGCCTTTTTGGTTCCCAGACCTGGGAGGGAGGAGTTTAGCTCAGATGAGTGGTCCACCCCCCAGTAAGCAGTGCAGGGCCCATGATGAGGCACAGCTTCATTCTGCCGTGATCGAGTGTTTTTGCCCATGCTATCATGGCTCCACTTGCTCTGCCAACCGTGGTCACCTAAGTGGCGGTAGTGCAGTGAAGCACAGACTCCCTGGCCAGTCCCTGACTTGAGTGGACTTCAAACCCGGGTCACCAGCGGTTACGGACAGTAGTGCTACAACTGCACTGATGTGCCAACCTGCAGTGACCTAGTTAGTCTTAACATTAAATATGTGACCTATGGAGGAGGAGGTTTAGATTGATTGCTTAATGGTTAGTGCTACTGCTTACTATGTAGGTGACCCAGGTTTCATTAGTAGCCTAGATTCCAAGTCAGGCTAGCAGGGAGGTAGCCCTTTTGCCCAAGAGAGGTACTCTGTCCTTGGGTGAGTAGGTGGCACTCCCATCACTAGGCTGACTGATTAAGAAATGTTATTCATTCATGCTCTCATTTTCAATGTTATCTGACAAATAATTCAGTCAGTACACATTCTTTTGGAAAATGTTTGACCTGGAATGTATTAGGTTTCTCAAATAAACTGGGGGTACTCCTCATTTTTAAAATTTTCCCAAAGAAAGATTTTGATGCAATAACTTTACAGAAAACATGGTAGGCTAGGAGCCAGTTTTCACTTCAGGGTTATTCAAATTTTTTCAACCCAGGTATAAAATATACAAATTTCGATAGATCGAGTGGCAGTCTCCTAATTGCGGTCAAAGTATGTAAATTTGTCACAGTTAAACAAATGAAATTGGACCCTAGGGACACAATGAGTGTTTACATAAAAGTAGAGGCAGTCAGCATTATAGTACTGATTCTTTATATTGCCCCAATAGTCTCAAAATATATTCTCTCATCTATTTGGTTCCATCTTTCAGAGGTTAAGTTCGGGGTCCTACGGCTTCAGGTGCTACTCACTTATGTTCAAAGTCCCTAAAGTCAGAACTCAACATGGCACTGCAGCTATCACTTTTGCTCTTCCATCCCTTTGGAATGCTCTTCAGAAGTCGTTAAAGCTCACCATTCCGGGTCTATCTACCCTTAAGTCCCTGCTATCATCTGCGCTGAAGGAAAATTGCACCTGCCATTACTAATTGCTCAAATCCTACAGTTGGCAACTCCCCGAGCTTAAATGGTTACCTGTCTCTTGCACTTTTCCTACAACTCCTTCACTACCCCCTTCCCTCCCTCCCCACACTCTCCCACATCTCAGTGTATTGTACTGCATATATATTTTCTGGTTACTTTGTCTATACAGCTGTATTATGAGTAACTTTGTATCCATCCTGTGACAAAATATATGTACTCTGTAAAAGGTATGTGTATGTTGCCAGGTGCTGCCATGTGGTGCCAAAACCGATAAAAGTCTCGACCTTTTTACTTGTTTAGATGCAATACTGTGTATACACTAAGTCTGTATAGTTCTCATTTCCATTGTATTCTATATGTTCACTATGTTATCCAGTACCATCCTGTAAATGAGCTTGCTCAAAGATGTATAGCCTGGTTAAATAAAGTTTGTTTGCTTGATTGATTGATTGAAATACTGAATAAACTTCTTCCGAAGTCCTGATTTTAATTAAAAATGTTTCCATTGGAAGCGTGACTGCGTTTGTACCCAGGGCAACCCAAAGATCCTCGACAACTACCGACCGATAGCCATCTTGTCGGCTATCAGTAAACTTCTGGAGAAAGATGTGGCTGGGCAACTCACAGAGTATATTCAGGCCCATAAGCTACTGTCCCACGCGCAGCATGGCTTCCACAAAGGGCACAGTACGTCCTCTGCCCTTGTCACTGTCTCCTCTGGGATCAGGGCAGCTATGGACCAGGGTAAGCTCTCAGGCACCATCGTCATTGACCTATCTAAGGCCTTCAACCTCATTGACCAGGTCTTATTTTGCTCTCAACTACAGTCCCTTGGTCTGTCCCCACCTATCCCAAGATGGTTCACTAATTACCTACAGGGCAGATATCAACTTACTAAATTCAGTATGATCCTCTCGGCCACCACTCCTGTGACCTCTGGTGTCCCCCAGGGTTCAATCCTAGGGCCCCTTCTCTTCTCTATCTTTGTCAATAATCTACCCTCTACTTCTTCCAACTGTAGTTCTAGCCTATATACGGATGACCTGGTTATCCTCACCCATTCCCGTGACATTAGGATCATCAACCACCAACTGAGTGAGGATTTCAGGAATATCCAGTCCTGGATAATGACCCACAAGCTGATCCTTAACCTCAAAAAAAAAAAAAAAAAAAAATCAGTCCATGCTTCTTGGGGCCCTGGCCAAGATAAAGGCCTCCCCTGCCCCACTGAGTATTATTGGTATTGATGGTACTTCTGTTCTAATCACTGACTCCATCAAATACCTTGGGGTGACACTTGACCCCGGGCATCATATCCAAAATGTATGCAGAACTGTCAACTGCAAACTGGGTCTGGCCTACACGGCGAAGAACAATCCTACCTCTGCTGCTCGCCTTGCACTGGCCAGAGGTGTGTTTCTCCCTTCTCTCTGCTATGGACTCATCTTGTTTGCATGCACCTCCTCAGTTCACCTCTCTAGGTGGAACATAGCCTATAATAACTTACTGCCCCTCACCTCACCCACCACTGTGATCTGTATAACAAACTTGACTGGCTCTCCCCACCCAACCACATGAATTTTGACTTGGGCGAGCTTCACGGGCAAGGTTCTCAGAACTGCGCCCCCCCAAAGGACTGGCTGAGCTCCTCAGACGGCTGCCTCTTCTGCTTACTCCTTAGGTCATTGGGCCCTGGTGTTCTCAAAGTTCCTGCCACTCAAATGCAAATGGGGGACAGGGATTTTGCTTCATGTGGCCCCAGAGTATGGAATTCCTTTCCCACCCAGGTCAGCTCCTCCCCCTCCCACTCATGCCTTCGGTGCTCCCTGTGGAATTACTTGAAGCTCTCCTCTGCATGTGGTTCTCCTCAACCGCCATAACTAACCTTAGTCCCATGCACTGGACTTACATGTCCTTTTGGTACCCTTGTGCAAGTCCTGCTGATGCATCCTGCCTGCCTGGGTTTTGCTCTGTATATAATGTATTTACTCTCTGTTCCAGGCAATGCTTTGACTGCGGCTCTGCTTTTGGGGCTCTGAGCTGTATAGAATTGTATAATACACTGTTCATAGCCTTGGTGACTCTATGTATATACTCTTTGTTCCTATTCTAACTGTGTTGACTGACTGTGTTATGTTCATCTGGTTCTACTTGCTTCTGTGTAATGCCTAACTTGTATCATGCTGTGCTTTGTATGAACTTGTATTTCATTGTACTCTCCTGGGTTGTACCTGAAAACAGGCAAATGTCCTGTCTGGTGTACTTACCTGGTCAACAAAAGCTAAATAAATAAATAAATAAATAAATAAATAAATAAATAAATAAACAAACAAACAAATAAATACTTTGGATCCATTATGTGAACCTTCTGTTCTGTTGGACCTATATCACTGAATTTTGAGTTCCACCTCAGTGGAGGAACCATGTACTCAAATAGGCCTGTTAATTCTCTCTATAATTTTAACTAATCAAAATCTAATAAAAAGATCTGTTGGTTTAATCATATATGTGCTAAATATAAAAAGAAGCTGAATAACTATTAATTATGTTCGAGGGAATAAAACTTAAGAAACAATTGGCTCTCTAAATAAACTAAGAAAATAATACAGAAACATTTTAGAGGAAGAAAAGTTTAAAGTCTCAGTTAAATGCATGGAGAAAATTAGGAACTACTATCATTGAAAAGAATGAATCAGGCATTTTGGTCCTTGGTGGCACAAGGGTATACACAATTCTTAATGGTATGAGATGCAACGATTCAAACTAATGTTTGGGAATAGTATTTTCAGGTATTGCTCGTCGGTGAGGAGGAGTATTCTTGTACTGGAACTAACAACTGAACAGAAAATGAAGTGTTTGGATCTATTCCTATCCTTTTTTTCTGAACAAGATATTTTACAGGCGATAGTTGAGACAAAAAGTAATAAGGCTCCAGGGGCCTGATAAAATCCCATCTGATTATTTCAAAAGTAAAATAGAAGGGCGGTTACCAATTTTAAAATGCCAGTGCAATCAGTACATACAGCCCTGTTACCCTCCCCCCACATAGAAACATGGAAGCTGTCAGCAGATAAGGACCTCTTGGCCCACCTAGTCTGCCCGGTTTTCCCTGCCGCTATGCCACCGCAGACCCTACTCAGTTTCCTATCATCTCCTCCCCTTTCCTTGCTTCCAAGGTCCCCCGAATCTCGTCACCCACCACCTCCGATGGAAAGCTGTTCCAGGCATTTACCACCCTCTCCATGAAGAAATACTTCCTCACATTTCCTCTGAGCCTCCAACTTCATAACGTGACCCCTTGTCCTCCAGCTTCTTTTTCTACAGAAAATGCTACTTTCCTGTACCTTATTAATACCTGTTAGGTATTTGAATGTATCTATCATATCCCCCTTTTCCTTCTCTCCTACAGAGAGTACATACTCATTTCCTTGTCTCTCCTCATAGGGCTTTTGATGCAGGTCCTACACCATTTTGGTAGCCCTCTTTTGTACTGCCTCCATCTTATCAATGTCCTTCCAGAGGAGGGGGCCTCCAGAACTGGATACAGTACTTGAGGTGGGGTCTTACCAGTGATCTGTACAGGGGTAATACTGCCTCCCTTTCCCTACTGGTGATACCCCTCCCTATGCACCCGAGCATCCTGCTAGCATTCCTTACTGCCTTATCATAGTACTTGACTGCCTTCAGGTCACCTGAAATGACTACCCCACAGGTTCCTTTCCTGTTTGGTAGTTGCCAGTACTTCCCCTCCCAACTGGCATGTAGCCCCTGGGTTTCTGTGCCCTAAGTGCATGATTTTGCACTTTTTTGTATTGAAACCCAACTGCCAAACCCTTGACCATTCTTCCAACTTTTTCAAATCATCCTTCATTTTTTCCACCCTCCCTTGTGTCTACTCTGTTGCAGATTTTTGTGTCATCCGCAAACAGGCATACTTTCCCTTCCAGCCCTTCCACAATCTCACTAATAAAAACAATGAAGAGGACCAAGCCTAGTACTGAGTCCTGAGGCACCCCACTGGTCACCTTGCTCCTCCAGAGTGGATACCATTTACCACCATCCTCCGACTCCTGTAGCTTAACCAACTTCTTACCCAGTTTATAACTTTTTGACCTACTCCCAGACAGGTCAGCTTGTTCACCAGTCTTCTATGTGGAACAGTGTCGAAGGCCTTACTGAAATCCAGGTAGGCCACATCTACCATTCTTCCCTGATCCACTGCCCTGGTCACCCAGTTGAAGAACTCAATCAGGTTTGTCTGGCAAGACCTCCCCCATGAAACCATGTTGCCTTGGATCCTGTAGTCCACTTGTTACAAGGTATTTGACTATCCTTTTCTTCAGCAGTGTTTCCATTACTTTGCCCACCATAGAAGTCAGGCTGACAGGTCTGTAATTTCCTGTCACCTACCTGTTCCCACTTTTGCGAAGTGAGTCAGTGAATTCAAATATCTTGGCTTACTACTGGATAGCCACCTCAATTTCGATGCTCACACTAGCCTCACAATCAAAAAATCCCACCAATGACTCTGTATCCTCCACAGAATCAAGCATTTCCTTAACACGGAATCCAAATCCCTCAGTCTCCAGTTTCCTCCTTCCTGTCTTTGACTATGGTTCACTTGTCTCCCTTCCCCGCCTCGCCATCAAAAACTTCTCCAGACTTCGAAGCTCCTACCACAACACTGTCCGCTTTGCCTCTGGTCTCCCTAAACTCACACACTACTGTACTCTTTATAAGCTCAACAGTCGGCCCTCCCTTGAGGCCCACCTCAACTGCAAGATGTCCACCTTCTTCTTCAAAGTCTCCCGTGGACTGCTTACTGATTGCCTCACTTCTCTCTTCCAGACAGCCACCACCACCAGGACCACTAGACTGTCCTCCATTCTCTCTTTCACTGTTCCTTTCTGCCAGACCACTCAAGGCCAGAAAACATTCTCTTTTATGGGACCCAAACTCTTCTACTCTCTCCCTCTGGAACGAAAACTCTGTCCCTCCACAAATGCCTTCAAACTCAATATCAGGAGACATTTCTCTCCCACCTGCACCTGCTCGCGCCCTACTCTGGCTCCTATTCTGCACTTTTTCCCCCCTCATTCTTTGGTTATCCACCTCAGGCACTTACCCTCTTTTTCTAACACTTGTAGTATTGTTAATCCACCTAGGCTAGTTTTTAGATTGCACTTAAATTTTCTTGTTTCCCACTGTTATATTATAACATTGTTAAACCCTCACTAAAATGCTTAATGTTACCTTGTATTTGTTAATTCACCAAGGCTAGTTCATGGTTTGCCCTTTAGTCTATATCATTCTAAATTTATGCACCATTTTATTAATCCTCGCTGTTAGTTAAATGTTTAAGCTTATGTCATGTCTCATGATTGTTGTATGTAACTGGACGCTTCTGTAAATGGGCAGCAATGCTCATATGCCTTTCCAGTATAACCAATAAAAATGAAAATGAAATGAAAAATGACCACATCTGCCCTCCTCCAGTCCCTCAGAACCTCCCATCAGAACCTTCCCGTTTCTAATTATACGCTGAACAGAGCTGTCAGAGGTGCAGCCAGCACCTCTCTGAGCGCCCTCAGTATCCTGGGATGCACCCCAACAGGTCCCATTGCCTTGCCTACTTTTAACTGTGCTAGTACCTTGAGGACTTTCTCCTCTGTAAGAAGGACTGGTGTCCTCCTCCCTACCATTTATGCCCTTGTCCCTTATCTTTGTCCTGTCACCTTCCCCTTCTTCTGTAAATACTGAACAAAAAGTATTTGTTCAATATGTCTGCCTTCTTTGGGTCCTTCTCCTTGCAAACCCCTTCTTCCCCTTTTATCCTTACTATTCCCCCCATTGGTCTTCCTCTTCTCACTTATATATTTAAAGAAAGTTTTATCCTCTTTTTTTACTGATTGGGCAATATTCTCCTCTATTTGTGCCTTTGCACATCTAACTGCCTTCCCTGCCTCCATTTCTCCTGGTAGTTTCCCCTATATCCCTCCTTCTGTAACTGTTTGTACTTTCTAAATGCTAGGTTTTTTTTGCTCTTACTTTTTCTGCCACATCTTTAGATAACCATAGTGAGCTTTTTTCTCTTGCCCTTCCTTGTTAAGCTGCCTGACACAGAGATTTATTGTTTTTTCAATGCCCCCCTTTACTTTTACCCATAGTTCTTAAATTCCTCCCAGATCCTCTATCCCTGTCAGAGCATCCCTGAGGCATTCTCCTATTTTCCTGAAATCGGCCCTCTTAAAGTCCAGGTCCCTCGTCTTAGTGCAGCTCGGTTCTCGCCCAGTCCTTATATTGAACCACAGTGTACAGTGATCACTGGACCCCAGGTTGTCACCCACCATGATATCAGCAACACTATCCCCGTTTGTCAGTACCAGGTCCAGCATCACCCCTCCTATGAGAGGGCTTTTTAACTAGTTGCCTGAGGAAAGCCCCTTGCAGGGAGTCCAGGATGTCCCTACTTCTGACTGTTGCTGCAGCTGGTAGGCTCCAATCCACGTCTGGTAGATTGAAGTCCCCCACCAGCAACACCTCCCCTTGCATGCCATCCTTTGACTGGCTTCCATCATGTCCTTACCACCTCTCCCCCCTGTGCTGCAGGTCTGTAGATCACTCCTATGTGAATAGTGGCCCCCTTGTGTGTTTCCAGGGCAACCCACAGTACTTCGGCTCCTCCGTACTCTCCCTGTATTTCCGTGACTTTTATTTTGTCCTTAACATAAAGAGCCACTCTTCCCCCTTTTTTACCTACCCTGTCCTTTCTGAATAAAGTATACCCTGGTATGGCCACATCCCAATCCTGGTTTTCATTGCACCAGGACTTGGTAACTGCAACCATATCCAGGTCTGCTTCTGCCATGGTGAACTCCAGGTCTGCAATCTTGGTGCCTAGACTTCAAGCATTTGCACACATGGCTCTCCAGATTGTGGTCACCCCCCCCAACCCGTTTCTCCATTTGTCCCCCTTTGCTTCCTCCACTATCTAGCTCATTATCACTCTTGCCTTTTATCCCCCAGACTCCTTTATTATATGGTTCTTTTGGGGGGTTCATCCCCTCAGGATTCCCCTTGCTGACTTCATTTGCCTGTAGGAGAGGAACAGCTTATGTCTCCCTTCATCTTTCTGCCTCCCCCTTGGCTAGTTTAAATGCTGGCCAATGTAGCATTTAAACCATTCACTGAGGACCACAGTTCCCCCTCCTGGACTGATGCAGGCTGTCGCCTCTGTATAGGAGGGCCCCAGTCCCCAATGAAGCTGAAACCTTCCTCTCTGCACCATTCCGTCAACCATGCACTGAAATTCCTGGTGTGGAGAATCCCGTCCTCCCCCGTCATAGAAAAGTAGCACTTCTGAGTAGGTCACAGATTGTGCCACTTGCCTCAGACCAGCTCTAATTTCCTTAACTACTGCCAGCTCATCCCTAGCCTGGTCACTAATGCCCAGCTGGACAATGATTTCTAGCTCTCCCTCTCTTCCTGCTGCTCCAGCAATCCTTTGGATCTTCTTTCCATCCTTGTGAGCTGTGGTGCCACAAAGGCACTGAACCTCCCTCTCCTCATCCTTACCTGTCCCCAACTCTGTCCCTCTCACTATAACGTCCCCCGCCAGGATTCGCTTCCTCCTTCTCTGGTGTCCTGTGCCACCCCCTTTGAGGTCTCCACAATGGAGGACCCCTACATCCACCCCAGTCACTACTTTGGGTGCCTCTGTGGGACGTTCCTGCTCTGCCAGTGTGGTGTAGGAATTTTTCAGGGGAACCGGGTGTGGGATGTGCCTAGGCCCCACCACCCTAACCCTCCCTGAGCCCACTGTTGTCCAGCTGCTCCTCCTTCTGGGCAACCTTTGAGGTAGCGGCGGTGGACTAGGTGGTCCCTGGGTGGGAGAGATAATGGATATATTATCTACCTGATGCACAAGAAGGCTTTCTTAATTGACCCTGCTGTGTATAGGCCTATAAGCAGGGCCACTGGAAAATTGCAGAAAAAGTTACCCGAAATTGCAGGAGTCCTACTATAGACCCTGAGTGCTTCACAAAAAATCTTTTAAATGTTTTCTGCAGCATATATTAGTAAGTATAAACTGCTAAAATGAATACACTGCCACTTGAATATGTTTAAAACATAAAGAAAAGTTTATATTCCTAAAATGAATACTAAACTGATAGGCAAGGCTTATGATAGCTTATCTTCCAAAATTTAAAAGCATCTGCCTCATACAGTGCTAAATAGATTCTATAAAGTGAGCCACAGCAAACTGATATTAAATAAAGCCAGAAGAAATAAATGTTTCTGGATGTAGAATAGTGAAGCTTAATCAAAAGCTGTTTACAGTGCTCTGCCAGCTATTCACCCGCTTTCATACAAGAAAAAAAATAAGCAGAGTGGTGAATAATTGAGTTTTAGTAAAATGCTGTTTAAGTGTTTAATGTTCTCAATTTGCACTGTAGGTACAGTACACTATGTTTGAAATCCCATATTTAAACATTAAATCTGGGGGTTATTGGGGCTGGCAGAATAGATTAAAGGTTAGAGTAACAAACTGAATGAGCTGAGGACATCTAGAGGCGCTTTTACACACAGGTTTTGCAAACGAAATGTTCTATACTTGTGTAGCGCCATTGCAGTCCATTCCGTTCACTGCTCACTTTACACCCTAAGTGTTCCAGAATTCCTGCTCCTGTTTTGCATTCTGGAATTCTCAGGAGTCAGCTGGGACAACCGTGATGCATGATTTCCTCTCACTCTCAAAACGGAATGGCAATTTTACACTGCGGATTACAACGGAAGAAATCGGGACCCACCATGGCTAGAAGGGAATGTGGTTCAGGCGAGCATTCACCAAGGAAACGGAAATCATTCATTTTACACAAAAGGGAAGTACCGGTAGAATGCTTCTGTTACATGAATTCCAAAACAGAAACTGTAGTGTAAAAGTGCCTTAGGAGACCTGGGTTTGATTCCCACAACCTCCACTTGCATACTGTGTGACTTTGAGCAAGTCACTTAACCTCAGTGTTCCTGGGTTGCCCCTGAAAACAGGAACTTGTGCCTAGTGGGCCTTACCCGGTTACCAAAAAAATACCAATATATTTTTACTGCATCATGCAGTAGTCAGGGTACCCTGTAATTTACTTTTGTTGTACTCTGGCAATGATTTTGTTTAAAGATAAATGTTCAGATACACTTTATGTGTTTCATAACCTTGTTTTTAGACTTTAGTCAGGTTTTTATTGTAGTCTTTGCATGTGAGCATCTAGGGGGTAGATTGCTAAGAGCGAGATCACTGTTGGCAACTACCTTATTCAAGTTTAAAATCAGCAGGGCCATCCAAAATCCTCAGTTGTTTGAATCAAAACTAGTCTGAATAAAAGTATGCTCACAAGGAAAAACTTGCCCTACCACTTAAAAAAGGCTTCATAGTTAGCACCCCATTTAAGTGCATGGGATAATTTGCCCCTTTTCTCCCATCTTTTGTTTCAGCCTCTGTAGCAAGAAAAAGTTTTCTGATAGACTGCTTAAGCACAAAACAAATGTTAAGTGTTTATGTTTAAGAGTACTTATACTTGGCCAGTGTGGATTTTTAAACCAAACAAGACAAGGATTCAAGACAAAGCAGTGCGTAACACCCTTGCACTGCATTGTTTCGGCCAAACCCAAGTGTGTATGCAAAACTGTCTATATATTTGAGAGTATTTTATTAAACATGTTAATACTTTTTATACAGTTCAATGTAAAATCTCAAAAATGGCAAGAAATTGCGGAACATGTCAGTTTTTGTGGAGAATGGTGAAAATTGCAGATTCCGCAAAAACATTGCAGGTGCAATTTTCCAGTGGCCCTACCTACAAGTCTTATATACACATTACAAAAAAAATCTTTGGTCAAATCTTGCTCCAAAAGTTAAATTACTGGGTTGATTCAAATAGTATTTTAGATGACATCCGGAATGGTGTCCGTTCTCAGAGATAGAACTGTTATGTTCATTGACACCTTATCCACAAATAAGCTTCAGTAAAACACGGGAAACTTTTCTGCCTCTTTGTTGACATCAAAGCAGCCTTTAACAATATTAGTAGAGCTCAGCACTGGAATTATGTTAAGGAGCTGTAATTGGATGCCAACCTATTTGACATTCTAATTAGACACGTACCTGGACTTAGACACGTACCTGGACGCAGATACATTACAGTATCCAAGGACAGCTTACAGGAACCATACATTCAAACACTGGAGTCAGGCAGGGATGTTTATTGGTGTTTAAATAACAGTTCCACACAGCAGCAGAAATTGGTCACTACATTTGTTTTTAGTTTAGAAAAGATATGGGTCTGGATTACCAGTTGAAGTCTTAAATTTGTAACAGCCAAAATTCCACACAAACCATTCATTCATGGCATATATTAACAGCTGAAAAACAAGTTTCCATAGGCTTGTTGTAGGCTGAAGGTATAAGGTAAGGGCTACACCAAGGAATTTAAATAGTAAATTATTTTACTATGAAAATCCAAGTATGTGCAACAGACAGCTGACCCGAACCTTGACCAAACCACCCAGGTAGATCGTCACATCATATGTAATGCTTATGTAACCAACACACAAATAAAAACTCATAAAAAGCATTCAATAAAAAGTGTCAGATTCCATTAATAAGCATATACTTCATAAACAGACAATTAATAGAAGTTCCTCATTTAGTCCTTGGGGCTGCACAGCACTTAGGGTCTGGATCAAATTCGCCTCTCTTTGTAACAGTTTGCGTACTACATCACCTGCTAGTTCAAGTTCAAGTTTATTGCAGGAAAACTCCATTGAGCAAGCTCATTCACAAGGAGGTCCTGTGACATAAACACTTAAAGTACAAACACAGATAGGTAATAACAGTATATACATGAAATGCACATTACATGATACAGGCTGGATATACATACAAGGGTACCACATAGGGTGACCGCAGGTGGTAAACATTGATATGAGACAGGAAAGCGACTTACAGGTTGCATACTGATAAATGAAACATGATGACTGGTGTGTGCAATACATATATTTTGGCAGCTAGGACAAACAACAGTCTACAACTGATATGAGGGGGAGGAGTGATTTGATAGAGTAGCAGTGGAGCGTAAGCATAGTTAAAGCCAGGAGTAGAAGGGGAAGGGAAAGCAGTTAATATGACAAATCAATTATACCTTACAGTGGATAAATATGGCACACATGGGGAAGGAAGAGACTTAATGACAGTTACAGGTGTCTTTTATTTTGGCTGAACTTAGCGATTTGTAGAAGTTTATTGAAACTGTGCTAGTTAGTTTCAATACGATTTGTAATTGGTTCCAAATGGAGGGAAGGGCATATGCAATATACGTTTACAAAAGTCGCGTCCTTGGTATGTCAAGCATAATAAAGTCAGATTTTCTTACAGTATGCACTATGTGAGATACTAATAAGGGAAGAGAGATAGCTTGGCAATTTCTGCAGGAGCAGTTTAAGAGTCCATAGCCCAGCATGGAGCAGGCGCCTAGTAGTAAGGGATGTCAACCAACAGCTGCATATAAGTCACAGTGGTGCGAATGGTAAGGAGTTGGTAATGAACCATAATGCATGGTGATAAAGGATGTCCAGTTTACTTAGATTTGCAAGAGTGGTGGAGGAATAGATTACATCGCCATAGTCGAGTAGGGGGAGAAAAGTGGCCTGTACAAGCTTGTTTCGAGTTTCAAGGGGAAAAGGGCATATTTCTGTAGAAGAAACCTAACCTTGCTTTTAACCTTCTAGAGACATCTTCAACGTGGTCATTGAAAGATAATTTATTGTCGATCCAGATACCTAGATATTTAAATTTGGTTACAACTTCCAGAGGCTCGTTTAGCATGGTGACAATGAAGTCTTGGGCAAGGGTATTGGGGGGGCCCTGTGACAGCACTGCGGGAGAATATCATCGCTTTAGTCTTCTTAGCATTGAGCAGAAGCTTTGCCTTTATTAGATTATGCTCAAGTTGTGCGAAGTCCGCTTGAAGCACTCCCTTGACTTCAGATAACGACGAGCCAGAAGTATACAACACAGTATCATCCACAAAAAAAGTGCAGATTGGATGTAGATATGTTAGCATCTAAGTCATTAATGTACAGAGAAAACAAGATATAGGGCCTAAGATGGATCCTTGGGGGACTCCTCTTGCAACTGGCAAGGCAGCAGAAAAAAAGCCTTCCGCCTTTACTTTTTGGAATCTTCCAGTTAGGTAGCTAGAGAACCACTGGGTGGTATGGTATGTGGCACCCAACTGTGCAAGGCAATTGACTAATAGTTTGTGATCAACAGTATCAAAAGCTTTGCTGAGGTCCAAAAAGACTGCACCAGTTACCTTTTTAGCATCTATAGCAGAGAGCCAATCATTGGTTACTTTTGCTAGTGCAGTGATTGTGCTATGATTAGCCTGGAAGCCAGATTGAGCTGGGTTAATGAGAGAGAAGGTTTCCAAGTGAGATTTTAACTGAATATGGATCAGTTTTGAGAACTTTAGAAAGGATAGGCAATATGGAGATAGGCCTATAGTTGTTTACATCGCATGGGTCACCAGATTTAAACAGAGGGAGGATATGTGCTGATTTCCAGCAGGACGGCACAGTAGCAGATGTAATGGAAAGATTGAAGATGTGGAGAATTGGGGCAGTGAGATGGGCGTAGCCTGACCTTAGGAAAAAGGGTTCCAAGCTATCGTCCCCTGTGCTTTTTTTGGTGTCTAAATTAAGTAGAGAATCTTCTACTTCTTTGTAAGTTATCTCACGCAGTTGGACGGGGCTGGGTGCGGGACTAGATGTAGGGGGAGGGTATGCTGGCTCACGCAGCACCAGCATAAGGTGGCAGTCAAAAACTAATCCAGCTGTGGCAAAGTGGGAGTTAAGTTCCTCCAGGATTAGGGACTTGTTTTCCACAATCTTGCCACTTGCAACTATCTTTGTTGGGACAGAGGGGCCATGGGCGTCCTTCTATAACTTTGATAGTCTTCCATATTTTATGAGGGTTACCTTTAGCTTGTGAGAGTACAAATATAATAGTTAGCTTTAGCAGGCGAAGTTTTTCACACAGTTATTCCTGGCTGTTCTAAAGGCCTGCCAATCTGAAGATTCTTTGGAATGTCTGGCTTTGCCAGAGCTTATCTCGAGCTATAAGGGCTGCCTTGAGATCCGAGGTGAACCAGGGGTTGGAATTGTTCCGTACCCTTACTTTGATGAAAGGGGCATGCTTATTTATTGTTGTAGTGAGTTTGTCATTAAGGATGTAAGCTGCCTTGCTGACATCTCTGGCTAGGTAGAGATCTTGCCATCTGATCATGCTCAGGTCAGATAGGAAGTTTACTGCACTGAATTTGCGAAAGGATCTTTTTGTTATAAAGATGGGTTGCGGCCGGGCCTTAATTTGAGATCTTATGCAAGCAACAATTCCATGATCGCTCATGTAGTTGTGAAACACTGCCGAATGAGATATTTTGTGTGGATGGGTGGTTAGCACCACATCTAGAATGGAACTGTTGGCAGTATTTAGAGTGTTGTTCCTAGTAGGTTCACTGACTAATTGCCCAAGACTTAGCTCGTCACAAAGGGATTTGAGGCCGTGTGGTTTAGGTGACAGCCAGTCCATATTTAGATCTCCTAGAAATATTGTTTCAGTTTTTGCAACTGCGAACATGGATCTCAAAAGATTAAGGACTTCATCACCACCAGACGGGGGTCTATAGCCACCTAGGATAGTGATACATTCCGAGGAGGGGAGATGAAGGCTCAGCAAAACTAACTCAAATTCCTTGGCTAGAGATTTGCAACTAATATTGGTGACCAAGTACTTAGATTTGGCGTAGATAACCACACCCCCGCCTCTAGACTCTCTATCTGCTCTAAATAAATTGTAGCCCTGCAGTGATATTTGTTGATCACTGCTAATGGCTCCACTTCAGCTTTCTAGATCCCACTGTATTCTGAAACTGCAGTGAACTGAAGATTTGCAACCTAAATGTGTCTAGCTACAACACTATCCTGATTGTTTGTGTTGATTATGGGTTTGTGCTCGCCCACGTGAACTCAAGGTGCTCATTTAGTCTGTTGCACATAGAGCAACCCACAAGGACAACTTAGAATGTAGACAACTCCATATGTAGTGCAGTTTATAAATGCATTTGTCCAGAATCTCTTACCAGATTGATGGTGCACAAAGAAGTTAGTATTTATGGTATTTGAGCAATGGCTACAATGGTGGCAACAGATGTTGCCACAAGGGGTTTCTAAAAGTCATGCATTGACTGTTTCATGCCGCAATGTTGCATGAACCAAAGTGTCTCTAAAACATTGCCGTCTTCTGTAGGGTACTCTCAGTAACTGATCAAACTGGCTAAATAGATAGAAATCCTCTGCAGCACATTTCTTTGTTTTTTCAAAACACTGCCAACCTTATATGAATTTGCAGAGTATTCTGCTATAAAAGTTGGATTTTATTTTGTTCTAATATCCTCCCTTGAAGAAGCTGATTCTGGTGAGTGTTTTGGGCTCTCAAATATGCCGTGTTTATCACATCCCTATCATGTTTTCTCTTAAACGAGACAACCAGCCATTTCACTGCTTTGTCTCAAAGTCCATATGATCAGTGCACATCCATTGAATTTGTAAGAACTATTATATAGGTATATTGTGTATAAGCAGTTGTGGATGACAAATATCTGCTGATAAGACCATATTTTTTTTTTTTATGTTGGCTTTCTATGAAGTTTTGTGCTCAAATTGTTTCCAGCTTCAAACATACATGCTGTACTATAGATGCAAAAAAAATCAATCTCTTGAAAACTGTATTCAAAAGTAAACTTAAGATTATAGTTTGTAAAATTTAATATACCGCATGAACCTAAGAAGTTCAGCTTCTGTTCTTGACCATAAAAGCAGTGCCTCATCAATGAAGCAGCACCAGATTCATACAAACTGCAAAAATTCATTAAGTGACTCTGCAAGGGAAAAAAAAAAAAAAAAAGTGTTCCTCACACTCCCCCATGTATAGGTTCGCCAAACTGGGGGCAAATGTAGTTCCCATGGGGGTCACTTTGTATTGAACACAAAATTTATATTTAAATATGAGGAAATTGGCTTCCAGCAAAAATTTTGCCAACTGGGTTATCAATTCATTTGGTGGGGTTACATCAGCTGAATGGGTTAACAAAAATGTCTCAAGAGTCATGCCCCCCCCCCATGGGGGATATATGGGCACAAGCTCTCTAGATAGTAGAAAGTTATTTTCCTCAACAGCCACTGTTTGTAAACATCTCACAGTGTCATTCATATCCTTGACATACACATTCAGGAATGGAACCCTTTCTTAATATAGGAATCAACGAATATTGACATAACCTCTGTTACTGAGCCAAAGATACAATGGGCCATACAAATACAGGATTTTGATTTGTATGCAATGTTTAAACCAATTCCCATCTTTTTTTTCTAAGGAAGATATTTTACAGGTGGTAGTCGAGATAAAAATTAGTAAGGCTACAGGGCCTGATAAAATGTAATCTGACATTTTCAAAAATAAAAAATTAACTGTAGAATGGTGGCTACTAATTCTAACATTTCACTTTAATTAGTACCTACAGTCTCATTCCCCTCCCCCTCTTTCATGGGCTGGATACATTATCTACCCAATGCACAATAAGGGTTCCTTAACTGAACCTGCTATGTATAGGCCTAAAAGCCTTATAGAACAAACCGCAACATTTAATTAGTGACACTATAAATAAAAAGTGTTCCTCCCACTCCCCCATGTATAAGTTCACCAAATTTGGGCCAAAAGTGGTCCTCATGGAAGTCCCTTTTATGCTACACATAGATTTTACATTCAAATATATACGGAAATTGACTTCCAGCCTAAATCTTGCTAACTGCATTATATATTCATTTGGTGGGAGTACATTAGCTGAATGGGTTAAAGACTTCTCAACAGCCATTAGCATCCTGTCCATGAGGATATACATGCAGAATCTCTCTACATCTGTAGATACCAGAATGCCATTTCCTTAACAGTCACTATTTTCTCACAATACCATTCATAAAATCCTAGCATTGAGTGAGTACTGCATCAACCTAGATAGATACCTAATTTTATGGAGGGAATAATTGTTACCATATTACTGGTTCATTCTAATATGGATGTATTTTTTATGGTAGAAAATTTGAAGTGCAGTCCTGAAGAAGCCTGTGTATGGTTGGGTGAAACATTGAGGAGCACACTGTAAAGAATAAAAAGAACCAAAAACGCAGTTTCTGTAAGCACGGAATCTTTATTTGGTGCCCCCCCCCCCTTCTGCCTTGATATCAGCATTCTCGAGGTGGCAGCCTATAGGTATCTCAGCTCATTTTCTGTGGTAATGCCTAGAGGTTTTAGGAATTTGGTTGCATATCCTTGATGTACACGTTCAGGAGTGGAACCCTTTCTTAGTCTAGGAATCAACGAATATTAACATAACCTCTGTTACTGAGCCAAAGACACAATGGATACTGATACAGGATTTTTATTTTTATGCCATCTATGGGTGAAGTATTTTCAGTAACATCTCTCTGCAACTGACAGTCTCTCTTCCTATCAGTCTGGTTTCAGGAAGCAGCACTCCACTGTTTCCTCCCTGCTCCGTGTCACCACCTCGATCCAGTCAGCTATGGACAAAGGCCTTATCACTGCTGCCATTTTTATGGACCTGGCAAAGGCCTTTAACTCTGCCTCTAACCACCTTTTAATCAAAAAACTCCATTCCTCTGGTCTGGCTCCAGCTGCTACCGAATGGTTCAGGTCATACCTTCTACACAGACAGCAGTCAGTACAAGTAGGAAACAACCTCTCCCAATCCTAGCTGGCGTCCCCCACAATTCTATTCTGGGTCCCATTCTATTTTCAGTTTTCATAAATGACCTCCCCTCCATCTGCTCCTCCTCTAAATTCTATATGTATGTGGACGACACCGTTATGTACTTCTCCGGTTCCTAGGTGGCAGATGTAACCCCTCCCCCCGCACTGCGACTTTGACAAAGTGCAGCAATGGTTCCATCAAAACCAGCTAAAACTAAACTCCAAAAAAAACAGTATCAATGTTCTTTGGATTTGAGGCAAAGACGGTCCAAGTCCCTTAACCCCACAATGTTTACCAACTTGGAAGGCTCACTCTTAGAAACAGTCAATTCATTCAAATATCTCGGGGTCTGGTTGGATAGCACCCTCAATTTTACAGCCCACACAGACTCCATTTGCATCAAACTTCACCCTAAACTCGGTGCCCTCTACAGACACAAAGAATGCCTCCCTTTGCCCACTCACCGAGACTTAGTCACCAAAACCATTCTCCCTGTAATAGACTATGCAGACATTGCCTATAACTCTGCTCCTGCTACTTCCCTATCAAGACTTGATACTCTTCTCAACTCATTTTGCCACTTTGCCACCTCCCCCCACTGTACCCTCTACTCCTCCCTCTGCCTAATGCCTTTACCTTCCAGGTGCTAAATTCATAGCCTGAACTTCACCGGCACATTCTGGTTTGAGACCCCCCAAACTTAACTCCTCCCTATCACCAGCTAGCTCCTCCATGTACTCCCTCCATTCTATGGATACTCGAATGTTCTCTCTTCCCCACCGTCACACATGTGCAAGCCAGGCGGCATTTACTTACTTACTGTCTTCCTCACCTCTGGAATCAACTTCCTTGGGGTACTCACCAATCCCTTACTTTCTCTGTCCTAAAATCCCTGCTCCAAGCTGTCCCTGCCAATACATGCTCATGTCAATCCTCATCCTCCTCCCTCCTTCCCACCTCCTCTCCCTTCATAGATACAGCATCTTTGCCAACCCAAGGAGTCCCAGTCTCCCTGGTCTGACCCACATTGTACTGTTTAATTCCTCCCTGGTCTGACCTCCACTGAAACTCTTAGCTCTCTTAACTTAAAATTCCCTACTGTCATTGTCAGACTAATCGCTGATACTCCATTCCTGTAAATATTTTGTACATAAATGCACTTTTTATATTTAACTTGTATAATTGTTTTACTCTGGTGCATCTGTACATGCCTTGTACTAACTTGTATTAATTTCTGTACTGTACCAACTGTATCATAACCCTGTATGTGTTCTATCCCAGAGCTGCACCTCGGCTCAGTGTGCCTTTCCCGGTTACCAACTTTTAAGTAAATAAATAAAAGACTGTTTTCAGTGAGGAGGCATACTCTTGTGCTGGAATTAACGTAACAGAAAGATTTCTGAGGAAAATATTTTATAGGCGGTAGTTGAGACAATGAAATTTCATCTTACACTTTCACAAATAAAATGGAATGGTGGCACTGGCTACCAATTTTAACATTTCAATTTCATCAGTACATGCAGTCCCCTTCCTCCCCTACCCATGGGCCGATGCACAAGAAAGGTTCCTTTACCCGACTCTGCTATATAAGCTGCAGACACTTCACAAAAAAAAATATCTGGTCAAATCTTGCTCCAGAAGATAAACTCCTGGGTGGATATAAACAGTATTTTAGAAGTTCAGAATGGTTTCTGTTTTCAGAGATCAACTGTGTAATATTGTTATGTTCTTCAACTTGATCCATAAATATTCATCAGTAAAACAGGGTACATTTTTCTGGCTCTGTTGACTTCATGGCAGCCTTTGACAAGATCAGTCAGGCACAGCTTTGGAATCCTCTTAGGGAGCTGGGATTGGTTGCAAACCAATTGGACATTCTAATTAGACTTCATAAGGATACCTGGATATATTACAATATTTAAGGGCAGCTCACAAGACCTATACTTGAATGACAAAGGAGTTCGGCAGGAATGTATATTAGCCTCCTTCCTGTTTATATTTTTTTTTATGAATTCTATCACTGCAAAACTTTAGGATTCTTTTTCTTTTCATGGGCATTCTTTTCATGCCACTCAGCTGCCAGTCTATACCTGGTCTCGGTATCCCACTGGGACATGTAGTTTGGAAACCAGAGCGGTTAACAGCTCCATTTACATAGGCTCTCAATGGGTGCACCCCCAACTGCTCCCCGTATAAAACGTCATACTGAGACAGCCGCGGGTGGTTGTGGGTGCACCGTGCAGGACTGAAATGCGGCACAGAGGCAGGATCAACCAGATACGAGTAAAATATTTCAGTGCCAGTAAGTTATAAAACTACATTCACTTTGCGAAACAGCTAATCTGGCCATGCCTTACACCCAGGCATGGTCCGATTTGTGATAGACGTTTCCCTTTAAGGCAATGTCCCCTCATGTTTTTATTTCTTCTAAGCATGAAGAGGTTTTGCTTACCCTCCTTGTTGATGCCCTTCAAATATTTAAAGGTCTCAATCATGCCCCCCCCAGCCCAGGAGTACAAGTTTAGGGCATCCAGCCTCTCCTCATATGTCCAGTCCTGCTGACCTGTACTACAGCCCTCTTTGTTGCCCTCCTCTGGTCTGCCTCCAGCAGTTAATGTCCTTCATCAGGAAGGCACACCACTACAGCATACTATACTTCAGGTGCAGCCACACCAGTGACCTGTACAACAGTGGCATGACCTCCTCCCTCCTGCTGCTGATCCCCCTGGCGATGAAGCCCAACATTCTGTTGGCCTTTGTCATAGCTTTCCTACATTGTGAGGAGTGTTTCAGGTCACTACTGATCAGCACCCCTAGGTCTTTCTCCTTCTCAGATTTGATTACAAGGACCCCACCCTGGCTATACTCTGTCTTCAGGTTCTTGGCTCCAATGTACATGACATTATACTTCTTCATAGTAAAGCCAAGTTGCCATATTCCAGATCACCTCTTGAGCTTGCCCAGATCATTCTTTCAGGTCCCATACCCCCATCGGCTATATCCACCCTACCACAAAGCCTGGTGTCATCCGCAAACAAGCAAATCTTACATTGTATGCCCTCTCCAATATCATCAATGAAGACATTAGACAGCACTGGCCCAAGCGCCAAGCCCTGTGAGACCCCACTGGTGACTTCCCTAGATTCTTGAGGGCACCCCCCACCTCCACCACCACCCTCTGGGTCCTGTCTTTCAGTCAGCTAGCTACCCATTCATCCAGTGAGTCTCTCACCTACCCCTAGGTCCTCTAGCTTTCTAATCAATCTTTTACAGGGCACAGAGTCAAAGGTCTTGCTGAAGTCCAAGTACAGGGTATTAACCGCTTGGCCCACGCATACTGTTTCAGTGACCCAGCCAAATAAATCAATCAGTTTGGTCTGGCAAGATCTCTCAGCAATGAACCTGTGCCGTTGCTTATCCTGGAAGTCATTTTCTTCCAGGTAACCTACCAGTCTTTGTTTAGGTATGGTCTCCATGAGCTTGCACATGACTGAGGTCGTGCTGACCAGTCTATAGTTGCCTAGGTGATCTCTGGATCCACTTTTACAGACTAGCACCACATAAACTGTTCTCCAGTGAAGTGATACAATCTGAGCTTCAAGCGAACTATTAAACAGGTCAGCCAGGGGGCCTGCAAGTTCCACCGCTAGTTCTCTCATCACCCATGGATGGATGCCATCTGGGCCCATGGATTTGTCTACCCTCAGGTCCAACAAACCTTTCCTCATCCTGTCCTCATTTATCTTTTCCATCAGTGCCTCCCCTTCCCGTACTGGACTATCCCTTTCTTTTGTGAAGACCGAATGGAAGTATTCAATCAACACTTCGGCTTCGACCCCATTTTCCTCCACCCATCCTTCCCCTCTCTTAAGCTGAACTATGCCATCCTTCTTTTTCCTTATATACTTATAAAAGGCTTTTTCTCCATTTTTAATCCTCTCCACTAGCTGCAATTCTTTCTGGGCCTTAGTCTGCCGAACTACCTTCCCTGCCTTCATGGCTTTTCTCCAGTACTCTTACCTGCTCTCCCTCTCTGGTGCCCTCCTAAACTTCCTATAGGCTGTCCTCTTGTCTCTAGTTGAACCAGCTGGGTGCTCTGGTCATGTATTTTTTTCCCCTTTAGTTTAACACACTCCATTGTGACAGCTGCTGTTCCCTCCTTAATGACAGACCACTTCTGATCCCCCCCTCTCATCTGTCCACCAGGTGATCCTTTAGCAGCTCCCCCATCTTTCTGAAGTCCGCTTCTCTGAAGTCTAGGTCTCTGGTCTTGTGGGTACCTGCACTCCCCCAATATCCAACCTGAACCACACTGTGCGATGATCAACCAGGGTATCCTGAATATGGTCCTCAGTCATTAATACCAGATCAAGGATTGACTCCCAATGGGTACCACGGCACCCTTGGTCAGGAATCCACTCTGCACTGCATACAGGATTACCTGACTCCTAGTACAGGTCGAGGCAGAGAGCTCCACTCCACCTTTGGTAGATTAAAGTTTCCCACAATTACAATCTCCCCCTTCCCTGAAGCCACCCATATCACTGACCCCAGTTCCCTGCCCCTTTTCACCTCCCAGTTAGGTAGTCTGTAAAACATCCACAAACTTACCTTCTTCCACTTGGTGGATTGTAACGGCACCCACAGCATCTGACATTCTTTCTTCTGACTCCTCTCTCATACATGCTATTTCTTCTTACATATATTGCTACCTCTTCTACCCCCCTCTCCCTTCTGTACAGTTTATACCCAGGGATTGAGAGGTCCCAGTTGTGGTTTGGAGTAGCCCAAGTCTCTGTGACCATCGCCATGTTCACCCTCCTCTCTGCCAACAGTGTCTGCAGGTTATCCATCTTGTTACCAAAGCAACATAAGTGCAGGGACACTACACTCCACTATGAATATGAACCTCTCCCCCACATGCCCAACTCTCCTCCCCTCTCTCCCCCTCTGCCTGTTCCCGCCCTTTGCTCCCCCCTTCTCTCTCTTTCCCTGATGTAATTTCTTTTGTTAGCTTCTATATACATTAATCAATCCCTATCCACCTATGCCCCTGTCCCTTTGTTCCCTACCAGTTTCTGCCACCCAATCACTGCTCTCAAATCAACCTGCCCTGATTTTGGGGGGTCTGCTGGCCTCCTCCTCCCAGAGATGTAGGGCCTGCAGACCGAGCCTTCCCTCCCCTATCAGTTTAAATTCAGGTCTGCTGTTATCTGCTCCCCCAATCTGCCCCAAGGACCCTGGAGCCCCCTCTGCTGAGGTGCAGCCAATCTGGTACGTATAGGGTTTAGTCACGCCAAGTGTCCTCCCAGCCTCCAATGCAGTCAAATCCTTCCCCACTGCACCATCATCATAGCTAGCCACTGAATCTTCTAGCCTACTCTTCCTAGTTGTGTTAGCTCTATGTACCGGTAGCACCTAAGAGAAGGCTACTGATCTGGCTACTCCCCTACATAGCCTCCCTACCTACCTGGACCTCCCCTGCACTACCTCCATCTCCTCTCCAGCTAGGCTGGTAGATCCTAGATGGACGATCACATGATGTTCCCCTCAACCCCCTGCACCAGCTGAGCAATCATAAGGCACACCTGCTCTGCTATCATCCCTGGCATTCACATCACTTTCCTGCCCATGTGTGCAGCCCCCTTCCCTCTCCAGTGTATGCCCTTAATTTTTAAGTCCATCAAAATTACAACTCTGCCTCCCCTGCCCCCATCTACCCCCCACCACACTACTAATTGCACTAGCCTCTCTCATGCCTGTATGGCCCTCTCAGTCTTGCTCCTCAATCTTTCCCCCTACTCCTCCCCCAACTCTGACAACTCCCCTGCTCTCCATAGCCTCCCTCTTACCTTCCCCTCCTGCACTGATGTATCCTTTTGTACTCTCTATTCTCCCTGCATTGATCCTCTCCTCCATCCTTCCCCCCACTCCTCTCTTTTGCTGCACGCATTCCTACCTCCCTAGTCAAACGTCCTCTCCCTGCATTACTGCCATGAAGTCCACATTGGGGAAGAGACGGTGACCAGCTAGGTCCTTTAGGGCTCAGTACTGGAACCAGTCCTCTTCAATGTCTTTTTAAGTGACACTGCACATGAGCTGGAAGGAAATATATGCCTGTTTGCGTATAACAATAAATCTTCAATAGGTTAGACATATCGGAGGGGTGGAAAGAATATGTAGAGACCTGAGGAAACTCAAGGAGAGGTCAGAGGCATGGCAGCTGGGTTTCAATGTGAATAAGCGAAAAACCATGCTCCTAAAGGAACCCTGAGGCAGAGTACCAGCTAAAAGAAGAAGACTGATGGTCACCAAACCAGAAAGAGATCTGGGAATAATTATATCTGATTACTTCAAGATGACAAGACAGTGTGACAAGGCAGTAGGTAGGGCCATTTGGATGCTGGGGTGTAGAGGGAGGGGTATCACCAGCAGAAGGAGGGAAGTGGTGCTGCCACTGTATAGATCACTGGTGAGACCCCACCTGGAATACTGTGTCCAGTTCTGGAGACCAAATCTCAGGAAAGATACAGACAGTGTGGAGGCTGTCCAAAGGAGGACATCTAAAATGATGAAGGGCCTGCATCAGAAGCCCTACAAGGAAACACTGAAAGACTTCAATATGTACATCCTGGAAGAGAGGAGGGAAAGAGAGGACATGATACAGACTTATAAATACCACATGGGGTTAAATAAAGTACAGATGGGGGTATTTTTCAGAGGGAAAGATATACGAGAACAAGGGGACAAGCAATGAAGTGGGAAGGGGTAAATTTAAGAGAAATGTGAGGAAGTACTTCTTCACTGAAAGAGTTGCAGATGTTTGAAACAATCTTCCATTGGAGGTGGTGGGGGCAAAACCAGTGGTGGGCTTCAAGAATACATGGGACAGGCACAAGAGAATCTTAGTTGGGATGCTCTATATCTCTAGGTTTCTTCCACCAACCTCCACTTGGGTAACCTCCCCTCGGATCTACTGACCTTAACCGAACCCCTCACCCTAATTTCTTCACACCCCTCCCTGGCCAAAGTTAGTGGGAGGAATCTACTGGCACTATGCTAGGTGCTCCCACTCCAGTCTCTTCCCTCCCCCAGGTCTCATCACCCTCTGAGGTAGGAGGTCCCACTGCATCTGGGCTCTCCTCTCCTCCACCGTCTAACTCCAACAGGTATGGTGCAGGGTTGCTGCAGATAACAGGGTCAGCCAAACTCCTGCATACATTAAAGTAAAGCCCAGTGTTATTGCACTCATGATGCAATAAACAGTCAAGACAACACAGCCCGCTTAGCTGTGTAGTTTATTTAGCACTAACTGCGCTTCACTGTCAAGGATGACAGATACAATAAGTAGCTGCTGTTTTAAAGTGCTTGCAGTGCTAAATCACAGACATAACAAGGTTCCTGCTGCCAGTAGCTCCTGCACTTGCACAAAGCCTTAGCTTATTGTATCTGCACGTTTATTGTACCTGCTGTCCTTGAGAGTTAAGTACAGTTAGTGCTAATTAAACTACACAGCTAAGCAGACTGTTGTCCTCGCTGTTTACTGTCTGGTGAGTGCAATGATGCTGGACTTTGTTTTAATGTATGCTTGCAGCTAGCCGCCCCCATTATCTGCACCAATCCTGCATGGAGATTAATAATGGTGTACTTTCCCCTTCACCCTCCCCTAATTGCCTGCCTCTCTCACCTGCCCCCCCACCTCCTCCTTGCCCCATTCCTCCTCTCTTCTTCCCTCACAAGCCTTCCTAACTCCCATTTAAGCAGCCTTACCTCTGTGATTTAGCACGGCAATCACTTTAAAACAGCAGCTACTTATTGTATCTGTTAAACACTTAATAAATATGTGAATAAAAAGCAATTACCAAGGGTAGTTAGTTTCACCTCCCACAGAATTAAGCAAAAGTGCACGTTTGTTGCAGATATCAAGTGCAATATAGAATTTCTCACACAGCTCACAGCTGAATAAAGAAGTAGTGTCCTTCCAGATCAAGAAAATGTGCTTTGTGAAGTACTTCTTCACATCTCTCCTGAATCTACCTCCCTCCAGCTTCATAGCACATCCCTTTGTTCTTGAGCACATTTTCTTCTGAAAAATACTTCCCTCCTGTACCTTATTTACCCCGTGAGGTATTTAAAGGCTTCTATCATATAGTATTCCCTTCTCTCTTCCAGGGTGTACCCATTGAGGTGCTTTAGTCACTACTGGTAGGGCAATGTATGTATGCCGACATATACATTAAACACAGGTGACTATAACATTGTACCTCTTAAAGCAATAAAAGTACATAAAATGACAGCAAACCCTATAGCCTGTGCTGTGGTAGGGTTTTGAACTTTTCATAGAGAGAATAAGAACTCTTTTAATTGTGTACTGGAGTACTTACTTCTTTCAAAGTGAGGGCCAACATTGCTCTTACTAGCGACTGGTGCGTCTCATTCAAGCAAAGTGCAATTCTGTTCATAAGCGCGCATTACAAACTAGTAATAGCTATAGTAACCCCCTTTCTGACCACAAGATGCTAGTCCTTCATGCTCTGATGGGAGCTGCCATCTTTGATCAGGAAACGGAACGCTTTAACTTCGAAGGCAGTGATTGGTGCCTTTCGATCGCAGTACGATTTACTCGGGCTTCCTATAGGCTTTGTGAGAAAGTGGAAAGGTCACAGGTGTCACGGCTCCTAGAAAGCAGCATGAGGAAAAACCTTATTCGCTGGGGATACTCTGCAGTGCAGCTCTGATTTGTAACCCATAAGATTTTATTCTGTAGTCAGGCTGGCCACGGGTGCGTGGGATAGAGGAGCCGGAGATAATAACAGTCTTCCCGTTCACATTTATTTGTTCATATTGCAACCAGTCGATTTAAGTAATGCGCCGTACCGTATGGGTTGTCGCTTTTGTAACGTCCTAGTACACATGAAAGTCTATCTGTCTAAAATTCATCCTTTGTGACTGCAAGTGGTGAACGGCTGAGAAAATGAAGCAATTTTGGTCGCATTGCTGGCAGGCAGAAATTTAATATACCTTGCCTAACGACTTTTCTTTTCTATAAATTTAGTTCAAGGTTATGAATCTGTAACTTAACAAGCAAGGGGTCAGGGGAGTCCCGCACAGTTCGAATTGATAAGTTATATTTGTAAATTTATTGCCAGCTTTTTTTCCATCATGCTGTGCCTTCTAAGAAAACACTGCGTTAGACTGTTGTTTCTTTATCGCAATACCGATGTAAGTCTGTGTAAAGGTGGCAGCACAAAGTGTTTTGCCCAAAACTTAAGCACATCCCCTGCAAGGAAGACTGTTATGCCAGCCTGGGTAATAGATAAATACGGCGACAACGAGGTATTGCGTTATAGTAAAAACGTTATGTTCCCCATTATACACTATCCTAATGAAGTTATCATTAAAGTCCATGCTGCAAGTCTAAACCCCATTGACGTTACCATGAGAAGTAAGTTATTTTCCGTTTTATAAGGATGCTTTGCATAAGGGTTATTTTACTGGCTGTACAGTAGTTTATAAAGGCTCATGTGGTACTGTATGAATCCGTGTGTAACCCCCTACAAATGGAGGTTCCCGAAAAGTCTTCCTTGAGCTTGCCTAAATGCTCACTGCCAGGCTGGTGTTCTGTGTTTTAGGAGTTTAAATAAATTGCCAATGAGTGCCTGTATAGCCCCCTGTGTACTGTGTCTTTAAGAGCTGCCTGGATTGCAGCCATAATTAATCTGAGAGGGAGCTCTGTTAGAAGATGTACTTGTTTGCTGATCATTTGTTAGAGTAATAATAATAGTATTGCAGTTTGTTCTAACCTGCCTTCTTTGCAGCATGGACAGTTCTGTTTCTTTCCATCATCTTGGTCATGGACTGCTGAAATGGGCCAATCAGTAAATTTATGACTCTAAAATGGGGCCCAACTTTGTAGGAACTGTAGTTTTGGGCTTTTGGTGCCTAAAATAACCTGGAGGTAGAGCCCTTGTTGTGACTGACAGACAGATCAGCCAACCAAACCTTTTGGATCTTTGGGAAAGTCCCACACTGCTTGCAGTTTCAGTTAGATCTCAGTTGGAAAGTGAAGAAGTAACAGATCAAGATAGTTCGAGCAGCAATCCATAGTGGATTCGCACGGGAGAACTGTGGACAGGCCTGAGTTTGTCCTGCTGTCCCTGACAAGGAACTTGTGCTTTTTTTCGGACTGAATCCGAATTTGGAGAGCAAATTAAGCCACTGAATTGTGACCAGGCTTTAACCTGGAGAAGACCGAAGATTTGCTGAATGCGATTGGCCTGTCAGGACTTCCAGCTACTTCTGAACTCCTGGATTGTGCAGACTGTGTAATTGCGACTAGAGAGACATTTGCCTGGTACAGTGGAATTTCCTTACATGTGAATGTGCAGTGTGCTTATAGTGGGTCGTGATTTGGTTCCCCACTGTGTGTCTGAACTGTGTTTTACTTACTGGAGGCTGTATCCAGCTCCATGGACTGAATCCGTATCTATTTCCATTTGGCTGGGTCCTGCTACACTGGCCCAGCCAGAATACCTGCTACGCAGAGAAAGTCATCGACGAGAAACCGGCCTGGGGATCAGCCCCCTGCTCAACGCCTTGAACAGGAACGATGCCTCTGTGATTCGTTTGGGCCCTGCTTCTCTGGACACTCCAGCTCAACAGTCTGCAGTCTCGATTTTGTCCTGCCTGTGTCCAGTATTGGGTATCATGAGTAAACATCAGGGTAGCTCCTTGCAACAACAGCTAAATCTAAAAGTGTTGTCATCTGATTGTCTTGTTGCCTTTTCTTTCACGAACTGAGCCTTCCGGCTCCGGATTACAAATAGTGTGTGTTGTGCATGTTGCTTTCTTCCATCACAGGGCCCCAACCAGCTGCAGCGTTCCTGGCTAGCCCACCATTTTCCTACCTGGGTCCCCAGAGTGTGTGACTGTGTAGGGACTCTGAACTGCATGCATAACTGTCTGATTAATATAGCTTTTAAGCACATCAACCTGATTACACCCCTCCTTTGTTCAAGTCCCCTGAATAAATCAGATTTAACTTTGTTTGCATTTAACCTGACTGTGATTCCAGTTTGTGCCAAAAGTATTGTACTGTTGCTATTTGCTGTCCTTAACCTTGTTTTACAGGGGGTCCCCAGGGTCAAGATAGAGGAACCGGCCCTGGTGGTAAGTGCAAACAGTGTGGGTAATTGCCTGGTGAATAAGGATCATAGTGAAAGTAATTATTGTATATTGTTCAGGCCACTAGAAGAGAAAGAGAGGAGGTTACAGTGTCCCGGAGGGCTGTGCCCGGGTTAGCTTGACCACTAACGACCCTGACCTCCAGGTGGAGGCATCCGTTTCATTGCCCAGGCCTCGTAACCCGCTACTAGCCAAGCAGGCAGGGGTAGTGGCCCTTGGGATAGCGCCACCTAGGGGTTACAAGTGCCTTCACAAAAAAGACCTGCCTGAAGCTCAACAGTGTTTACATTTAGATTGTAGCTATCAGACAACTTTTATTAGGTACTGTGTACTTGTTTGTTCATTGAGTCATATACATTTTTATGTCTGGAATACACAGATGTGCCAAACTCGATTTTAAGAAACCGTGCCTAGACTACCTTAAACAAAGGTGGGTGACATCTTGTGTGATTCCAGATATCAGACTTGCACAGTGCAGATAATGCTGCAGAACTTTACAGGATATGGGAAAACAAGTGAAATTAAGAAAAAAATGTGCCCCCCACATGAAAGCTATTTTGACACAATATAAACATTTAGCAAGCTAAGTATACAGTTAATAATAATACTTTTATTTATTATGCGTCTTTCAAATATCAAGGCGCAATACAATAAGATAAAAATACAGAAATCAACATTATAAAACCAAATAGAAACAGATCAATGAACAGTAAATGAACCGAAGTCCGGAGAAAACCGGAGACACAAATTACAGTTAAGTAAGATAACATAGCTGCTGTACTGCAGGATTTTTAAAGAGTAGCAGAGATGTAGTTAAAACTCGGGAACTCATAGCAATGTGACAAATGTCACTTTGTGAATTAATTTGCAAAGTTTGTCAAATTCCCAAAATGTTGATTTTGCCTGCCAAAAACTTTGTGAAGTGGCACTTTTTCAAGTCAAGTCTTGTAAACTTACTAGCAGTGTTGCAGCTTTGCCATGACTTTGCCTGAAAAGGTGCCACTCACTGAGGAAAACTCATTGCGAAATGGCAATCTGTGAAGTAAAACTTTGCAGCAGCTCTACAAGGAGCTGCCTGCCCGAGGAGCTACTGTAGCCAAGAATTTAATTGTTTTGTGTGGTAGTAAAATATATATTTTACTTGCAATGCCCAGCTTGTAGCTTTAGCATACAAGCTGAGTCTCCAAACCACACTGCAGCCCTGCCCCTAAAAAAGCTTTTTGATGATGCGAAGTAGCGAATGGGACTGCAGGCCCAGATATACAGTACATATTAATAAGATCAGGAGAGAGGGGCATTCTAAAGGTATTTGTAATATCTTTGCTCGTAGTTCTGCATGTATGGGGCTATAATATATATATATTATCCCAATAAATGTAGAACTGCTAGCAAATATACTATAAATACCTTTAGGCAGCCCCCTTCCCAAACCTATTAATATGTATGTAGAACACCTGCAGCCCCATTTCCAGACTCGCATCATCAAAAGTTTTTTTTTGTTTGTTTTTTGTCGCAGCAGGGTTGCAGTGACATTTAGTTGCTTGACTTGTATGTGGGAGCTACAAGATGGGCAATGTAAGCAAAATATATCTGTTACTGCTGCACAAAAAAAATTAAACTAGCTAAATTTAGCTTCTCAGGCAGGCAGCACCTTAGTAGGAGTTGCCTGCCTGGACCATGTTAGCTGCTCTTTAAAGCTTCACAGCATCCATACTATGCGTTCCTGGTGCCTTGAAGTTCTTATGATCAGTAGTGAATCTTCTCACAGTTTGTCTTACAGCCATACCACAGTTGCACAGTTCAGAGGACATAAAGGCAGGGTATTTATCTGCTTGTCTTTGTTGGATCCTACTCATAACTAAAAACTAGCCAGTATGAAAAACCATGCCTGCAGTGAAGTTTAGAATAGACTTGAAAAGTCTATAAGAAAGAAGTGTCCAAGGGAGAGAGCCATTGTTCAACTAATTTGTGCAAAATTAGTTCATCAACTGCAGCTGGCAAATTAAGGTGTTTAAACCGTGTGTGTGCAGGGGTTAAATTAGGCAGGATCTCTTTTTCTCCCACCTCTTGTAAAACTGTCAGTGGTTTGGTAGCTGGGTTTCCATGTGAAAAAGTGCAAACTCGTGCACCTAGGGTAGAGAAACTCAGAGGTGGAGTATAAAATGGGTATTGATGATCACAAAATAAGAAAGGGACCTTGAAGTAATCGTATAGGATTTTGGATGACCTCATGTTGGTGAGGCAGTGTGACAAGGCAATAGGTAGGACCACTGCGGTGCATAGGGATAAGTGTCACCAGCAGAAAGAGGGAGGTGGTGTTACCATTGTTTAGATTGTTGATGAGACCCTGCTTGGTGTACTGTGTCCAGTTCTGGGGACCACATCTCAGAAAGGACATAAATGGGATAGATGCTGTCCAGAGGAGGGCAACTAAAATGGGGCAGGGACTGCATCGGAAGCCCTCTGAAGAGAGACTGAGGGATCTCCGTATGTACACCCTGGAACAGAGGAGGGAGAGGGGGCATGATAGAGACCTATAAATACATAAGGGGGGTGAATAGGGTACAGGAGGTGAGTATTTTTCAGAGGAGAAAGTGCAAAAGAATGGGGGGCATGCAATGAAGCTGGAAGAGGGGAAATTTAGGTAGGTGTGTGTGGAAGAACTTCTTCATTGAAAGAGTGGCAGATGGCTGGAAAAGTCTTCCGCAGGAGGTACTGGGGCAAAACAATGCTGGGCTTCAAGTATGCATGGGATAGGCGCAAAGGAGAGGAGGAGTGGGCAGAGAGGGAAGGGGCGACTGATATAGGGTTTACAGAGAATAGGGTGCTGAAAGGATTAAGGGCACTGAGGGGGGATAAGGCACTGGGTCCACACTGTATTCACCCAAGGGTACTCAAGGAACTAGTAGCACCACTAGCTGACCTGTTCAATACCTCTTTGGACACAGGATGAATACCACAGGACTGGAGGATGGCCCATGTGGTGTCCATACACAAAAGTGGTCCTAAAGACGAACCAGGCAACTACAGACCAGTGAGCCTCACATCAATTGTGGGAAAACTCATGGAGATGATCCTAAAGGAGAGGCTGGTGACCTTCTTGGAGAATAATGGTCTCCAGAATGGTCAGCAGCACGAGTTTGTCTCGGGTAGATCCTGCTAGACAAACCTGATTGAGTACTATGACTGGGTGACAAGGGACCTGGACAAAGGCCATGCAGTGGATGTCCTGTATTTGGACTTCAGCAAGGCCTTTGATTCTGTGCCACATGGGAGACTGGGGGAAGCTGGAGTATATAGTGGTGGGAACAAAGATGGTTAATTGGATCACCAGTTGGCTGAAGGGAAGGCAGCAAAGGGTGGTGGTGTGTGGGGAACTCTCATCTTCGAGGGATGTGATGAGCAGGGTGCCACAGGGATCTGTATTGGGACCGGTGTTGTTCAGGATATTCATAGCTGATATCGCCTATGTGGTCCGGAGTAAGATCAGTCTCTTTTAGATGACACAAAAGGTTGGAGCAGTGGTAGATGACATTGAAGGGTGGAGGGGGCTACAGGAGGACCTGACCAAATTACAGGAGTGGTCTGATGCATGGCAGTTGGGGTTTAACACCAAAAAGTGCAAGGTAATCAGGGGAGGAGCTGTCAGCTGGGGGGGGGTGTACAGCTGGAATGCACTGAGGGAAAAAAAGGATCTAGGGGTGCTGATAACTGGGAGTATGAACAACTCTGCATAATGCAGGAAGGCAGCAGCCAAAGCCAACAGGATGCTGGGGTGCATAGCGAGGGGAATCTCCTCCAGAAACAAGGAGGTGATCCTGCCCCGTACAGGTTGCTGGTCAGGCTGCACCTGGAATACTGTGTGCAGTACTGGTGCCCATTCCTGAAGAAGGACATCAGATTGTTGAAGGGTGTACAGCGGACAGTGACAAAGATGCTCCAGGGATTAGAGGGATACTCCTATGAAGAGAGACTGTGTGAACTGAACCTGTATTCCTTGGAGGATAGGAGAGGAGGGATGGGGGACATGAGTGAAACCTTTAAATACTTAAAGGGGATTAACAAGTCTAGGACAGAAGGGATTTTCCAGATTGGCGGGGTGTCACAAGGGGGCACCAGCTGAAAGGGGGGGAGATTCAGGAGGGAAGTCAGGAGACATTATTTCACAGAGAGAGTTGTGGATAAGTGGAATACTCTGCCTGAGGAGGTAGTAGCCTGTAGCATGGTAGACCGCTTTGAGAAGGGATGGGACAGAGTGTGTGCGGGGCAGTTATGAAAGGGAAGGGTGGGTGGGGCAACTGCAAACTGAGGGGCTGACTGCACAATCGAGCAGACTTAATAGACCTTGAGGCCTGTTTCTGCTGGTGTTTTCGTGTGTTCGTAAAGGGATCTTGGTTGAGATGTGGGGGGATGTAGATAGCTGGAGAATAATAGGTAAGGTCTATGGTGACAGTATAGGCAGGGAAAAATGAGCAAACTAGGTGGGCCGAGTGGTCCTTATCTGCCAACAGATTCTGTGTAAGAGTTGCTGCAGCTGTCACCTTTCTTCATTAATTACAATAGAGAAGTACCACTACTTAGAAATAAGGGTAAAGTTCTCCCATCTAAACATTTCCAGTTTAACCACTGAGGGTGAGGGTGAAGTGCAAGGTGGGAGAGAACTATAGACTTTCATGCTGACACACTGCCTTTCTGCCACAATAAAGGAAGTGTCTTAACTAAAGAAACAGCCATCTTCGCAGTTACAGTATAAACTGCAGATTTTGGCACCGGACAAACTAGCAGAAATGCTACTCTGCTGCCAGCTCTAACTATAAACTGGAATACACTATAGAGTAGCTAAATCCCCTTTTTATGTTCACTTAAAAAAACATACTTGTGTTATCAGTCACTCCACCTATAGCAGCTCCAGAATACTGAATCTTCTCCCTAATCCACCCATTCAACACCTTACTACTCTTTTTTCCCTTTGAAGTCCTCGCCCAATCTGAAGGCTGGAAAATGCAAGCTAGCGCATAACTTCTGCTTGATATCGTACCTCTGCTTTTCATTCCACATATGCTACAGTTTACTACTTTTAAATGTGCTATTGTTTAGAGCTTTGTTTCTCAATGAATGGCAGAGATGTTTCACAATCCGTGTCATTTGCAAAACCATGATTACAGGGCTTGCAACTAATGGAACTGATGTATTCTTATACATGGTAAAAAAAAAAAAAAAGTAAAACAGCTGTTGTAACATGTTCCTACATTCATTGATCACTTGAGGTAAGGAGCGGTGTTACTCTGCTTATTTGTGTTTTCAGCACTAAAGTAAAAGTACTTTGGTCATCACAACAGAAATAAAGCTCAACAGATATAGTCCAGGAATCAAGGTGATTATGTTTGTTTTGTAAAGTATGAGAATAAATTAGTGTCAGTCTGAATTGTGAGAGGGCAATTGGGGAATGCAACCCTTCTTCACGTAACGCAGCATCAGAAGGGTGAATTTCCTTCCTAATTCTCCCCACTCTCTGCCTTTCTTCTCCCTTCACCTTAAAGTCATTGCCCAATCAAAAGGCACGCAAGTCACATTCTAAGAAAACAACAATGTTATGTGTGAACTTCATTTCCCAGTCATGACAATTTAAGTTATAACTTATTTATTTATTGATTGATTGATTGATTGAAATGTTTCACCAGGAAGGCACACTGAGCAACAAGTTGCTCATCTCCCAGTGCGACCTGGGGGGAAGGGGTACAGTTGGAATGAGACATTATACATTCAAGTTACAGGATCAACATTCATACCTCTCAACTGTCCCTGATTTTGCCTCAAAATTTTACTCTGTCCCTCCTAAAAATTGTGTTTCCGTGACCAAACAGTGGGAGTTGTAAGAACAAAACAATGTCAAACCTTAAAGTTACAGACTTGTTCTTCCTTAGAAAATGCATTTTACACTAAGCCTCTTATTCTACCAGCTTCCTGTGTTGATATTCCCAATTTTGAAGATGTGTCCCTGATTTTGGTCCTTTGTCCCTGATTTTTTTTTAAGCCTTGTCCCTGATTTATGAGGCAGGAGGTTGAGAGGTATGTCAACATTAACATATAGTTGTAAGGCAGGTGTTACAAACAGTGTTACAGCAGTGTTGCTCATAACATGTTGAAAGAGGGGACAGTAATAAGTGCTGGGTTAATAAGTAAATCAGTGCTTACATGATAGAAAAGAAAAGGGGGAAGGGGAGAGAGGGGTGAGGTGGGGGAGGGGGAAGAGTCATGCCCCTTGAGACCCCTTCAGGATGCGAGGCACCCTGCAAGAGGACTGGGGGGAACGGAGAGAAGGGGGAAAAATCAGTGTCTCAGAGAGACCCCTTTAAGATGGTGGGGGAGAAGCAGATGAGAGATACAAGCCTCTTGGGGGTCAGGAGAGGGACCCATGGAGAGCATTCAGGGTCCTTTACATTCTGAGAGAGATCAAGGGAAGCCAGTAAGGAAAGCAATTGAGCAGAGATTGTGAAGAAGCGAGGGAGACCATCCAGGGGGATCTGGATACCCTGGAGGGGTGGTCAAGGACGTAGGGATTGAAATTTAATGCCAGGAAATGTAAAGTACTTCATTTGGGGCTCACAAACCCGGGACATGTATACACCGGGGGTGTCACACTGCAAACCACATTGGGAGAAAGGGATTTAGGGGTGGTAGTAGGTGTCAAAATGAATAACTCTGAAAGATGTAGAAGAACAGCAGCCAAAGCAAACAGGATACTGGGCTGTATAGCCAGGGGTATTGCATCCAGAAGAAGGGAGATGATCCTCCCTCTGTATAATGCCTTGGTCAGGCCACAGCTGGAGTATTGTGTACAGTTCTGGAGACCTCATTTGAAGAAGGATATAGTGCTGCTGGAGAGGGTTCAGAGGAGAGCAACCAGGATGATTCAGGGCATGGAGGGGAGGCCTTATGAGGAGAGACTGAGAACTTGGGCTTTACTCACTGGAGGAGAGAAGGGATAGGAGATACATGATAGAGGTTTTCAAGTATGTAAAAGGAATAACAAGGAGTGGAACCAAAGAGCTGTTTAAGTTAAAGAAGGAACTACCAGGGTCATGAGTGGAAGCTGGAGGGAGATTACAGGGGGAGCGTAGGAGGCATTTTTTCACTGAGAGGGTGGTGGAGCCGTGGAATACGCTGCCTGGGAGGCTGGTGGAAGAGGGCACAGTGGAGGGCTTCAAGAAGGGGTGGGACAGGTACAAGGGAAATCTGAAAAAAAAATAAGAAGACCCTCTTGGGGGCTGGGGGGTGGTAAGGCAAGCAGCCACTAGGTTGCTGGCTTTCAAGCAGACAAGACAGACCATTTGGCCTATTCTGCTGGGTTTTAGTATGTTAGTAATTAGGGGGATGGGGAGAAGGGGTGGGTGTGCACAGGGTAAAATGAAGGTGACTGTAGGGGGGTAGGGTTATTAATGTATTAACTTTAACTGCTGTGCTGTCTATGCCCAACAGCTACACAACAAATACATGCAAATGAACATTTGGCATTGGCCAATTCTTGGTACCATTCCAGTCCCCTAGCAGTCTTGTCAAGGGAGAAGCACTTTTAATTTATTTGAATTGTTTTACTAGTTAACCTTACAGAGATGCACACTAATCTCATTTACAGATCTGACCTGGGAGAGGATGGAAGGAGAAGAGGCAGTATATTACAGTTACAGGCAGTAGATATACATGAAGATCAGTAATATACAGATACACTACAAATTACAGGCAGTAAATATGCATGAGGATTCATTATATATAGATTTATACAACACATGGTTTTTATACCTGGTGATGGCTGAAGACCTACTGACTGGCAGCTGACTTCACTAGTGGCTGTAAGTCATCTGTCTATTGCGTCTGTAGATGTGACCTGGCCAGCCTTCTTCCTAGCCATGAATATGAATAGTGTATGGGTTTTGCAGATTTGTTCAAGTCGGTTGCAAATAGTTTTTTAGCTGTGTAGCCATGTCAAGTGGGTGTGGATCTGTGTCCAGAAGTTGTTGCTCAGGATGCATAATAAGCAAGTGGATCTTCTATTCCATGTGGAATGTGGACAAAACTTTTGGTATAAAAGAAGGGCTTGGCCACAAGTATGCTGTGTCATTGTGGAATCCCAAGAAAGGCTGTCTGCACAAGAGTGCCTGTAGCTCACTAACTCTCCTAGTCGAGTATATGGTTACCAGAAATCCTGTTCTGAGGGTTGTCCAATATAGGGGGTCTGGTGGAGAAGATGATATACAATACATAAGACATCCAAGATGAGCTTTAGTTGCCAGGGTGAGCAACTGGGTCTTATGCATGGAGATGAAATTTGTACTGCTTATAGCAGCCTGACTACGTCTTGGTGAGATCCTAACTGTCCGATTCCAGGAAGTGGGCCTCTCATGACTGAAATGGCTGATGTTTGGACTCTTAGAGACAAGTGACTGTGTACTTTTTCAGCTCCATCATTTAAAAAGTCTAGAATTTGAGGCAGTCCTGCAACTGAGGGAGATATCTCCTTTGTGATGCACCACTTGCTGAATATTTTCTATTTCCTTTTGTAAGTATTGTTAGTCGATTGTCTTCTTGATTGCAGCATTTGGTCAACAACCTGAGGATGATATCCAACATGTATAAGTCTTTGTCTCTCAGCAGTGCTGTCCGTCTGAGTGAGTGTCTTGAGATTGGGGTGTGAGATCAGTCCCATGGTCTGTAGAGCCAGGCACATGGGTAAGAGCCACTGGGAAGTGACTAGCATGCCCCTTATCAGTGAGTAGTATAGTTTTCTCAGACAGTCTGGCTTTCTCAATAAGACTGTGGTCGTGGTGGTTCTGATCTTGTGGAGTACTTTTGTGATCATGAGTGTTGGTGAAAATATATATGTTTCTATGTTAAAAAGTTACAGGGGCTCTACAATGCCAGTTCGACAACAATTTCGTCGACCGGCATCTCAGTGACAGAATTTATGTCGACCACAAGTTGCGGTTGACATAAATCCCGAAATACTCTCGGTCTACTTATCTTAATGGGACTCTGCCCCCTGACTCCCCCTGCAGGGGTCTCTGCCCCCCACAACCCCCATTCTAAATATAATCAATTCCAAGTCGGAGTTGATTTGGGGAAGGGGTGCAAGACCGGGAGACAGTGTGCCCGGGTCTCTGGCACACCAACAGCAAACTGTCGATGTTGTCGGCATCGACATAGATCACTGTATTGGTGTCATTGTCAGGGAGGTATACCAGTTACAGGTGGCCGATAGAGTGTCAGTCTCCTCCAGTTTGGGGTCATGAAATCGTGAATGATAACTTGGGAGTCGAGCATTGTGCTGGGAGGACATTAGGTCCACTTGCAGAGGTTCCCACCTCATTGACTTTGCAGAAGATGCGGGATTGTAACTGCTATTCTGCCTGATTGAGGGTGATTCTGCTGAGCCAGTCAGCGTGGGCATTCAGCTTCCCTTCCAGTAAAGTTGATGTTGTTGTGAGCGGGTGTCTTTCCACCTATTGTAGAACTTTTAAGGCCTCCCTGATCAGGCAGTGGCTGCAAGTTTCTCTTTGTTTGTTTAGATAGGCCATTGCAACTTGGTTGTCTGTTCTTACTAGGACTGCTTGTCCTGTGATGGATGAGAGAAAAAATAAGAGTGCATGGTACACTGCTCTCATTTCCAGTACATTGATTGGTAGACATGACTCGGATTGTGACTACCTTCCCTGAGTGATATGTTGTGCCAGCATGGCTCCCGACCCTTGAAGGCTTGCATCCATTGTGATTATCACTGTGTGTGGTAGGTGCAGTAGCATGCCCCTTGTTAGGCTGGATTTGTTTGTCCACCAGAGTAAGCTGTCCAGGATTGCTGAGCTGGGAAGAGTCTGTATTCGAAAGTCCTGTGTTGTCTGATCCCAGGTATTCAGAATGCACTGCTGGAGGGGACACGTGAAGTCTGGCCCAATGTACTGTGTCTGTTAGTATGCCATTAGCCCTAATATTTGTAGATAATATAGCACACTGCTTTGTTTGGCTAGGACCTGATTGTGTTTGTGTCAAATTATGTTTTTGTACCTTCTCCTCTGAGGGTGTCACTATTTTGAGTTTTGTGTTGATTATGGCGCCCGGTGTGCAGTATGTTGAGATGGTATCAGTTGGCCCTTGTTCCAGTTTATTGTCCAACTGTGCTGCTGGAGGCAGTGGATTGCCAGCTTTTTGCCTTTCTAAGCCTGGAGCTGTGACAGTTCTTGAATGAGCCAATCATCCAGGTAAGGTATGACATGAGACAACCATGGTGGCAGTCAGAGTGCTGTGCTCTCTGTTTTGGTAGAATAAAAGCATTGAATTTATTTGATATCTGTGATCATCTTCCTCTTTTTAATTTTCCTCTGCTGAATGCCACCATAGCTTTGGTTGTCTCGGTCGGTTTCTGGGTCGACACCCATTCTCACCGTGAGCACATGGTGTTTGTGTTTTTGAGGTGTGACATGAACTTCTTGTTGCACAGGCTGGCTGCTAGTACCACCAATGTCTTTGTAAGTATCCAAGGAGCAGAAGTGAAGCCAAAAGGCAGACTGGTATAGTGGTAATGCTGTCCATTGAGTTTGAACCTGAAGTATTTGCAGTGACTCTGCTGGATGGAAATGTGACGATACACATCCTTCAGCTCGATCGAGGACATAAAGTTGCCTTAAGGAACTGCCAGGATGGTGGATCGCAGTGTCTCCATCTTGAACTTCTTGTAGATTACGTGCTAACTGAAACATTTCAGATCCAGCATGGGTCATATTCTGCCTGTCTTTTGGAGGACCATGAAGAAGGTAGACAATACTCCCGTATCTTACTCATTTAGGGGAACTGGTGATATAGCCTTGTTGTTGACAAGGTCGAAAATAGCCTGGTGAATTGCAAATGCTTTCTCCTGGGACGTTGGTGTTGGTGAGTTCATCGGTCTATGTGGAACTATTCCTTATTGTAGTTCGATCACATATCCGATGTGACCAGCTGTATGACCCATCTGTCCATTATGGTTTCAGGGCACTGACTATAAAACAGCTGAAATCATTCCCCCAACGGTGGGTTTCTCACTGGAAATGGCTAAAGTCATTCTCCCACTGGTGGGTTTCTCACTGGGTCCACCTTGTCTCATTATTTCTTATTGCTGTTGTGTCGGAAGTTTGGTTTACTGACAGAGGGACTGACGTTTTCGTTGGACTTAAATCGTGAGTTGGTCTTTGGGGGCAGTTCTGAAACTGTGGTCTTGACACCAACATCATGAGTATTGGTTGTTGTGTGGCCTTCACTGATTTGTGAAAGCTTTTGAACTTTGGGTGAAAGGAATGTCCTGAGGGCAGATACAGGTCCTTGTTTCCAGATCCTTGTTTTCCACCTGACTTGTCCTTTTGGAATGGTGCGAGGGCCTCTCCGAACAGGTGATCATCAGTGAATGACAACTTTTTTGTTTCAAATTGTTCAATTGCTTCAAAGCCTGTAATGGAAGGTAAATTGTCCGAAATTCCTTTTACATCCACTTGGGATGAGGAACCAGGAACTGCCATGGGAGCATAGATGGGACCACTACAGAAACCCAAAACTCGTTTCCCCGACCCACTGTTCCCTGAGCCCGGAATTCCAAACCACAAAATCCCAATAGTGGGATCCCCCCTCCCCCCGAATTTGTCATATTAATTCGGGGGGGGGGGTACGGTGGATGGAGCTCCCTGCATTGAGGCATGCTGGGGGCAAAGCCTCCCGAAACACGGAAAACATGCAAAATCCCATTGTCAGGAATTTGTGTTCAGGATTCCGGACTTGGGTAACAGTAGGTCGGGGAAACGAGTTTTGGGTTCTCGTAGTAGACCCAGCACAGATTGTAGCAAGGGTAAGTAATTAATTTAAATAAGCCAGACATTGCACAATCGAATATTTAAATTCAAACAATCCAAGATGTTGAAAGAACATGGAATTATGTAAGGGCCAGATCAGGCAGTCATACAAGAATCTGTGGCAAGTACAAGGATGACAGCAGAAAAAAAAAACTGGCAGAGGGAGTTAAACAAGGTGTCCAGTTTGAGGAAGTATTTTTTTTTTGGGGGGGGGGGCTGTGGCATATATTATGTCACTGTAGTGAATGATAGGCAGGATCATTTGTTCAGCAGGCTGTTTCCTCATCTCTTGTGACAGACAGTTGATTACACTATAAATGTTTTTGTAGGATTTTAGTGACCGTGGAGTAAATGTGGAACAAGAAATCCAGAGTTTGATCAAGAATGAACCTAAAATGTTAAATCTGGGCTGCTGTGCCAAAGGTAACAGCATCTGGATATGTAATATTTATGTTGAAAGAAATTCATAAAACCAAACGGTATAGAAGCAGTTTTTCCTGTACTTTTCTACACAACAATATAAAATGTGCCATATAAAAA